>JAOANR010000012.1:27569723-27817362 GCA_030278955.1 Hygrophila difformis
CCTCCATACATCTTTCAAATGTTAATGGACAAAAGGTTCATATTCAGGGTTACAGTTGGAGATGGGGAGACCTGGAGGTTTGATCGTCCTATAACCGTTAATGAAATGAAGAATCAACAACCTGTTGATGCAAACAGTCAAGCCGATGATGAGTCTGGGATGTCAAATAATCCTTCGAACTATTCCGAGGGCAATCAATCATCCCAGCAAACCCCCAATTTCTCTCATGTTATAACAGATCTTGAAGATGATGTAGATGTTAAGAAAAATCTGATTGACGATTTCTCCTCTTCAAAGTGTACTTCAAAGGCAACTGTTCAAGTAAAGACCGAGAAAATTGATTGAAGAACAGAGTTTATGGGAGAGTTTCATGATTACTATTTTTATTTTGCTTTAATGTTGCTATCTTTATTATTGAACTACATATTTTGTAATTGATTATTGTTTATCGAATGGATGTTGGCATTATTACATAACATTGTTTATGACATCAAATATTTTGGCACATTCGGTATGCGTATAATATTTTCATTACTTTTAGGACCATTGATGCAAATATCATTTTTTGCGTGATTACGCATCAGTTAATCTTATTAATTATACAATTTAATAAGTTCAATTAAACTATATACAAATTTCGCAAACAAATTCTATTGTGTACCACCTATAGGACCAACAATGCAAATTTGTGCACACTTTAATTATATTATTATTACAGATTTATAGTTGCAATTGTTTATTTTTATTATTAATTTTTTGATTACATTAATCTATATACGACAACAAAGATACAGTATAACCTAAGTATATATAATATATATCCGCAGTACGTATATTATCATTATTTTTAAGTTAAGTATATAATATCATTTATAACATTGTAAAAAAAATTTAATTTATATATTTTAACATTATCCGTTTTAGATAAAAAAATCCTCTGAACATCTTTTATCAAAAATAAAATAATAAGTGATTAATTAGGGTCATTGCGTCTTCACATAAATTTTCAATCTTATAATTAGTTGCTGTACAGTAATTAAATGTCAAATAGATAAAAAAAATGAATATAATTGTACTATATTCGACTAATTAATGAATCGAATAAAATTATTTTTTTTTTATTGAATTCTATATAAGTCATAATATTATTTTTAATCTGATTCCACATTCCATATTCGATTCATCCCATGAGTTTAATTTTAATAATGTTTACTTGCTTTATGACTGCTTAATTATCTTATATGATGTTCAAAGTTGATTCAACTATTTATCTTTTTAGACAACAATATGAACATACATTTGGTAAAAAAGTTAAAATGAATTCATTACTCAACCATCATTTCCAAGAATATTTAATTTATGAGTGGTAAATCATGTATTAGTGAATTTGTTAATCGTAATTGCTTTACCGAGATTTATTTTTTGTAGTGACCTTCTAATTTTCTCCATATCAATATTCACCTAGATAAGTATTTCATCCTTAGTCTTTTGAACTTTCTGATTATTCCGTTTGAATTTACAGAGACATGAAGAAGATAGGCAAGAGAATCAACAATGGACAGGAAAATAATACGATTTCTCAAAGTATTTCTCAAAATTCTCGAATCAAAGTCCGACGGATGGATGGAGAAACGCAAAAGAAATTATCAGTGTTATCCCCTACATCTCAGAATTTTATATCTCCTCCTACCAGAATACCTCTTAGTTGCATATCCAATGGTATGATTCGTTTATTTATAATATAGAAAATTTCAATGATGTAAATTTTTGTTAATTTTATTGATTCGTAATTTTGAAAATGTAATTTGATATAATGTAGTTAATTTTCAACATTCTTCTCCATCTTCTTCGCGGGTCTCAATGGTTGATCACACCTTATGCCAAAGTTCCTCCGAAATCTCAGGTTTGAATATACTCTTGAATTATAGTTTTATTTAATATAATTTCTCCAAAAATTATACTAAACTTATTGATTTAAATATAAAATATATTTTTTTCTTCATTAAATCTTTCAGTTCGTAAAATAAGTCCCTAATAACTTGATCACCATCGTTCATAAATATTGTCAATTCTATGTCAATATAGCTATTCCAGAGTATCCTACATTGACATGTCCAGAAAATATTAATGTTTTACTTCTTGATTGTAATTGATTTCATAGGGCTATCAAGAGATTGTGTATTGCCTATAAATACAGAGGTATCAGAAAATATTGGTGCAACGGCTATAGATGAAGGTTCGGTTTCATCGTCATGTTATTCTTTATCCATTTTTTGTTAATTTAAGTTTATATTATTTAATCTATAATATCGCAGAATTACCAACTATGTCTAACGCACAAGAATCCTCACTTGAGATAGAAAACTTGCCTTGCAGCATGTTCATAGGTAAACATCTCTCTTATAATTTTTACATTTTAGCTAAACATTCATTCTAATGAATATTAAATTCCACAGAATATTACGATATCGGAGATCCAACATATGTATGTGAGCATTGCGAAGCCAATTTTTGGTACGAAGAACGAATCAGGAAACAGAGAGCGAGTAAATGTCCAAAATATAGTGTATGTTGTCTCCATGGGAAGACAGTCATCCCTAGAATGCCACAACCTCCTCAATTATTGAGGGATTTTTATTTGGGAGATAGCCCCAAGAGAATCAATTTTCTTCAGAACATACGAGCTTATAATTCAATGTTTGGTTTTACCTCAATGGGAGGAAAGATCGACAACAGCATAAATAATGGTTCATCTCCGCCTGTGTTCCGTATTAGTGGTCAAAATTATCATTCAATCGGGATATTGCTTCCTCCAGAGGGAAAGAGTCCACAATTTGGACAATTATATATTTTTGATACTGACAATGAAGACCAAAATCGAATCAATGTGTCTGGGTAAATTTCATACTTTTATTAGTATCTGAAATTTCCTTTATTTACAGATATTTGTTTAATACTTTTGATATTAAATTTTTTTTCTTAAATTCTATGTACGTAAAATTTATATTTTTTTATTGAAAACAGAAGCAGTGGCAAGACAGTTGATCTTGACGTTGAAATTGTTGCTGCCCTCAGAAGAATGCTGGACGAGCATAATGTTCTCGCAAAATCTTATCGGATGGCCGGGGATAGACTGAACATTGAGAATACAAGAAACTTGAAACTCCGTCTTATAAATAGTCGAGCTCATGATGGAAGGACGTACAATGCTCCGTCTGTTTCTGAGGTTGCGGCACTTATAGTCGGAGACTTTGATGAAAACTTGGATGATAGAGACATAATTATTGAAAGTCACAATGGATCGCTACAAAGGATAAGTGAACTACATCCCTCCTATCTTGCATTGCAATATCCATTGTTGTTTTTTTATGGTGAAGACGGCTTTAGAGATGGGATCCCCCGTCATGGGAATGAAGGAATGAAGAGAAAAAATATAACTCTCAGGGAATATTTATCTTTCAGGTTGCATCCCAGGGAATCTGAACTATCTCTAATTTTTTTATCTCGAAAGTTATTTCAACAATTCTTGGTTGATACATGTACAATGGTTGAGACTGGAAGGCTTTTGTATATACGTAACAATCAGAAAAAGCTGAGATGTGATCTGTACAAAGGATTGCAAGATGCTCTTTTAGAGGGAGAATATGAAGCTACTCATTGTGGAAAGCGTATCATTCTTCCTTCATCATTCACGGGCGGTGCTAGGTATTTAATTCAAAATTATCAGGATGCTATGGCAATCTGTAGGTGGGCTGGGTATCCCAATTTATTCATCACCTTCACATGCAATCCTGCTTGGCCTGAAATAACTAGATATGTTACGAAGTATGGTTTGAGAGCGGCGGATAGGGCTGATATAGTTTCCCGAGTATTCAAGATGAAATTGGACCTCATGATTCAAGATTTCAGGCGTCAACAATTATTTGGAAAGGTTAAAGCAGGTAAATTGTATTTCCTCCAAATACTTACTAAGAATTAAGGTTCGCATATTTTGATGTTTATTATAGTATAGTAAATATCGGTGTCTGCTAATTTATTTATTGTGTCTTCTAATTTATTTATTTATTTGTTTATTTTTATTGCAGTTGTATATACAATTGAGTTCCAGAAGAGAGGATTACCTCACGCTCATATATTACTATTCGTTTGTGGTGGACATAATGTCCAGAGTCCCCAGAAAATTGATGAGATCATTTCAGCTGAACTACCAGACAAAGAGAAAGATCCTGTGTACTTTGATGCGGTCTATAATTTAATGCTCCACGGACCATGTGGTTCGGCTAAGATGAATGCTGCATGCATGGTAAATGATCGATGCTCAAAGTATTATCCGAAGCGTTTTGTTGATTCAACGTGTCTTGATGATGACGGGTATCCTGTTTATAGACGTCGCAATAATGGCAGCTCTATCGAGAAGAATGGTTTCTTATTTGATAACCGCCATGTTGTTCCTCATAACAGGTATCTTCTGATTAAGTACGGGGCTCATATTAATGTGGAATGGTGTAACCAAAGTCGATCGATCAAGTACTTATTTAAGTATGTTCATAAAGGCTATGATCGAGTCACCGGTGTCTTCTATGAAAGTTCAGGAAAGGATATGTCCACCGATACAACTGATGAAGTGCAAAATTATTATGATTTCCGCTATGTATCTCCATGCGAGGCTTCATGGAGATTGTTCATGTATGATATTCACTTTCGCAATCCATCTGTTGAACGTCTTGGTTTTCATCTACCCGGTCAACAGCCTGTTATATTTTCTGAAGATGCATCTATCTCAACAGTTGTTGATCAAGCAAGAATGAAGGAATCCCAATTTTTGTCTTGGTTCAAAGCAAATTCAAAATACGAAGAAGCTCGATCACTGACTTATAATGAGTTTCCATCTAAATTTGTGTGGAAAGAACAGTTAAGGGAATGGGTTCCTAGACAAAGAGGTTTCTCAGTGGGAAGGATGAACTACATTCATCCTCGGTCGGGAGAATTGTATTATATGAGGTGTCTGTTGAATGTTGTAAAGGGTCCAAGAAATTTTCACGATTTGAGGACTATTGATGGAGTACAGTACACAACATTTAAAGAAGCATGCTATTCGTTAGGGCTGCTGGAAGATGATGGTGAGTACATTGACGCAATTAAGGAGGCAAGTCATTGGGCCTCCGCAGTCACTCTGAGAAATCTGTTTGTCTCTATATTGCTGTCGTGTTCCGTAACATCTCCTGGAGATATTTGGACAAAATCTTGGCACTACATGTCTGATGACATTTTATATAGAAATCGTGAGTTATTCAAATCTCTTTTCATTCATCTATAATATCATCTTATATAATATTATGTATTGTAGTCATGATTACTTTTTCTCAATTTGAAATATGCTTATTTGAATTTATTCTTTTGCAGCCTCTGTCATAGGAGACTCTGCCGTACAGAATGTTATATTAATTGAAATCGAGAAATCTCTACAACGTTCTGGGATGAGCTTAAGGGATTTTCCTGATATTCCTTTCCCTACTGCAGTAGAATTCAATTCTGATGATAATATCCTTATTATTGATGAACTCTCTTATAATCGTGCAGCACAGAATGAAATATATACAGATTTTTTAGAAAAATGCACAGCCGAGCAGCTGCATGTACATGATACTGTTTTGAATTCTTGCAATTCAGGAAATGGCGGTGTTTTTTTCCTTTATGGGTATGGAGGAACGGGCAAAACTTTTGTCTGGAATGGTCTGTCCGCAGCATTAAGATCAAAAGGTGAAATCGTTCTCTGTGTTGCATCGAGTGGTATTGCAGCTTTATTGCTGCCAGGCGGAAGAACAGCTCACTCTCGGTTTAAAATACCAATTGAGGTGACCGAAGATTCAATCTGTGGTATTTCTCCGAGATCGCCCCTTGCTTCTCTGATTCAAAAAACAAAATTGATTATTTGGGATGAAGCTCCGATGACGCATAGACATTGCTTCGAAGCACTAGACAGGACAGTAAGGGATATCATGAGGCCTATAGCTGCTAACACTGCAGATCTACCGTTTGGTGGAAAAACCATTGTTTTTGGTGGTGACTTTAGGCAGATTCGTCCTGTAGTTCCAAAAGGCACAAGGGAACAAATTGTAAATGCAAGTTTGAATTCTTCAAGATTGTGGAGTCTGTGCACTGTCCTAAAGCTCACCAAGAATATGAGGCTTCAATCTTTGGTTACAATGGATGATAGATCAGAAGTGGACAAATTCTCGAGATGGTTGTGTTCTATTGGAGATGGTCTTCTCAATAAAGACAACGATGGTGTGTCTAAGGTTGAGATTCCTTCTGACCTAATCATTGATTACGAAGGTGATCCTGTAAGTGCAATAGTCTCTGCTATATATCCTTCATTTGAAGATTTGATGTCTAACTCATCTTATTTGAAAGAACGTGCCATACTTGCTCCCACATTGAAGGCTGTCGATGTTATTAATGCTTACATGATGTCGCTGAACAAAGAAGAAAGCAGGACATATTTTAGTGCAGACTTTGCATCTCCTTCCGATGGTGTTTGTTCAATGTTCTCAGAAATACACACTCAAGAATTCCTGAATTCCATTGATTGCTCCGGTTTGCCTGCACATTCACTGACCCTCAAAATAGGAACTCCTGTTATGTTGCTTCGAAACATTGATTCTACTAATGGATTGTGCAACGGAACAAGGTTGGTTCTAACGAGAATGGGAAAGAATGTACTCGAGGGTGAAGTTTTGAATGGCGATAGAAGTGGAGATAGAGTTCTGATTCCTAGAATGAGCTTGACCTCTTCGGATCATAGGATACCGTTTAGATTTGTAAGACGTCAGTTTCCAATAATTGTTTCTTATGCCATGACCATAAACAAGAGCCAGGGACAGTCTTTACAACACGTTGGTGTTTTCTTAAAAGATCCAGTTTTCACTCATGGACAGTTATATGTTGCTGCGTCGCGTGTCGTAAGGCGTTCCGGTTTGAAATTTTTATTGCCGAAGAAACAGGATTCTAATGAAAATAAATTCACATTGAATGTTGTATACAGAGAAATTCTTCAAAAAATTTAAATACATTTGCGTTGATATTCTTCTTAATATGTTTTGAATGATGTTTTTTACTTCGAATATTCTTCTTACAGAGAATATGTTTTTCACATTTATTTTGATACATTCGTTTTGCCTAATTACGCATCAGTTAATTTTATTAATTATACAACTTAATAAGTTGAATTAAATTATATACAAATTTAGCAATGAAATTCTACAGTGTACTACCGACAGGACCAACACTGCAAATTTATATTTACTCTACTCATATTATTATTATGGATTTATGACATACACTTCAATTGTTTTCATTACTTATAGGACCAACACTGGAAATTTATTTTCTTACATCAAACACTGCAAATTTATGACATACACTGCGAATTTATGACATCAAACATTTTTTTATATTATTTAACCGTATAATTTATTTACTTATATGACCATTGATGCAAATTTCATTTTATGTTTTATAGGATTCAAATAATACATAAATTTTTACTAAATTTTTTTGTGTAATATGAACGTCCGATTTTATTTTTTTTGTAGAATTAATAGTCGTTTTGACGGCAAATCCATTAATAACGTTTTGTCTATACAAATAAATATCAAGATTATAACACTTTTATATATACTATTGAGATATAAATTAAAAATTTATTGTAGGAGTTAATAACAATATTGATTCAATCGAATTTATTTTACATCCACGCGCATCGCGCGGGTGGGTGTACTAGTTTATATATAATTTGAATAGTCAATACTATTTATTGATTAATTTTGATTTGACTTTTTGAAAAGTTATATAAGATAAAAAATAGTCAAGTGAGATTCATCTAATCACATTATTTTAAAATATTAAAATGTTTATAATTTAACTTCTATACAATTTTAGATATTTCATTAAAAATGAGTATTTGATTGCATGAAATACAGAAATATTAGAAATTTCCAAGGACGGACACTACAAGATTTCTTAGTTTTAGCGACCTCAGTGTGCGGTCGCTAAGAGGGTTATGCGGTTGCTAAAACCCCTCAGCGACCGCACTAGCGACTGCAAAAGGTAGGTCGCTATAGAGCTGGTTACAATTTGGGCGGCGACCGCTCAGTCAAGCGGTCGAAGCTGTCAGCGACCGCATAGGTCGCAAGGCTTTTGCGACCGGCTCAGCGACCAACTTTTACGGTCGCTAAGAAAAACAAATTTTTTTAATATTTTTTAATTTTTTGTATCAGCGACTGCAAATTGCGGTCACTAAAAAACTCAGAATAAGAAAAATTTTGGATGACCCTCAAGCTCGAACCCACACCCTCTCACAACCCATTAATTCCACAATTTCAATTCCAAATTATTGGCAAGAAGCCTCGAACACTGGTGAAAGAGAGGAATGCATGCATTTGTGCCATTGTGCTAATTCATGTTTCATGTTCTATATTGTAATGCATACTATATATTTATTTAAAACATAATAAACTAAATTTGATAAATAATAAAATAAATTTAGTGTTGATTTATTTAATAAATTATATTAATTATTAATTTAATAAAGTTTAAGTAAATTTAATTGTTTTAATTTAATTTAATTAATACTATACTTAATATAGTTCATAATTAATTAATTTATTTTTATTATATACTTTATGAATTTCTTTTATTAAAAATTTTTACATAATAAATTATTTTAATTAATTTAATGAAATTAATTAAAATAAATTATTAATTTAATAAAATAAATTTTATAAAATAAATTCAATAATAAATTCAAAATAAAATAATTATGGAATATATATAAGAGTAAATAAAATAAATATTTCAATTAAAAATAATAAATTACATGATCAAATTTAAACATAAAGAGAAGATTCAAAGATATAATATAATTATAAAATAATAAATTATAAAATAATAAAAAACAATTATTCAATTATATTATGATATTATTATTAAAAGATAATTATTATAAATAATGAAATTGTAATAATTATTTAAATATATTATAATATTTAATTATTAGAAAATAATGAAATTATTAAAAGATATTTTAATTAAAAATAATAAATTTCAATATATAATTACTATTATTTAATAATTATAAAATTAATTTAGTTATTCATTATAATGTTGTATATACTATATAAAATAATTATTTATAATTAAGTTAATTAAAATAAATGGAGTATTTTAAAAAAATAAAATATAATTAAAAAGCTTAAAGAAAAATATTAATCAACTACATTAAAAAACTTAATTTAAAAATTAAATAAAAGGATATATATATATATATTAAAAAGTAATAAAAAGAAATTTAAAAATGGTAAAAAAAATGTAGCGACCGCACGTTGAGGTCGCTAGTGCGGTCGTTAGAGTATTTATTTTTTATAAAACATTTAGAAAAAATAGAAAAATGAGAAAATGTGCGACCGCAAATTTGTGGTCGCTAATGCAGTCGCTAAAATGTGTCGTTTTATTTCTGGGCCGCAATTTCGGTCGCCATTTTGCGACAAAAGAAATTCGGTCGCAAAATTGGTCGCAGATTAGCGACCGCAGTGTGCGGTCGCTATTGCGGTCGCAGATTAGCGACCTCTTTCGCGCGGTCGCAGATTGAGGTCGCTAAATTGATTTTTTCTTGTTGTGGGATAGAGTATGTTGTTGTTATTATTATTATTATTATTATTATTATTATTATTAGTATTATTATTCCCTCCATTTTTTGACATCACTCTTTGCATAGTAAATACTATTTATTGAGTAATTTTATTTCAACTTTTTAGCACAAGGTATATAAGAGAAAATATAGTCAAGTGAGATTTGATTAGATTCGTCTAGTTGCGTAGTCTTAGAATATCAAATTTTTATAATTTTTACTTATATATAATATGGGGTATTAATAATTGAAAATGTGTATGGGATTGCGTGTAGTACATAGATGGAGAAATTATTAAAAAGGCATGAAGTATTAATTTATTCGGTATTATACTTCATGAATCATGGGTCTGGTCATGTCCCTATACCTACACTAGTATAAATGTATGGTGTTTAATTTGATGGGGAGTTGGTTGAATTCAGAAATCCGCCAAATTGAGTTTTGGTTGTTGAGGTTTGTTTCTCTTCTTCTGAGGTGAGAGAGCTTTGTCACTCCCAAAATCCAAATCCCAATATATTCCCAATTTTGTTGTCGCTAAAAGCCTACCCAATCAATGGGCGACAACATTCAAGTAGTGCGCGGGCTGTCGCTCTCCCCGGACGAATTATCCCGCCTGGATCCCCTCATCCGCGCCTACCACACCTTCGACGACGACATTGCAGCATCATCATTGCCCAACAACACATGCACCTCCCTCATCGCCCACCGGATCCACGCCCCCGCCCACGCCGTCTGGCCCCTCCTCCGCCGCTTCGACCACCCCCAGGTTTACAAGCACTTCATCAAGTCCTGCACCCTCCTCTCCGGCGACGGCGCCTCCGTCGGCTCCATCCGCCGGGTCACCGTCGTCTCCGGCCTCCCCGCCTCCACCTCCACCGAGCGCCTCGAGATCCTCGACGACGACCGCCACATACTCAGCTTCCGCGTCGTCGGCGGCGAGCACCGGCTCAACAACTACCGATCCGTCACCTCCGTCAACGAATTCAACGCCGCCGATGGTGAAATCTACACCATTGTCCTCGAGTCCTATATTGTGGATATACCCGAGGGGAACACCGGCGAGGATACCAAGATGTTCACGGACACCGTCGTCAAATTGAACCTCCAGAAGCTTGGGGCCGTCGCGATTGCTGCGAGTAACAACAAACCCGCCGATCAATGAATTCCATATATTCGCTCAATTTATGGAATTAACGAAGAAATAAATCGAAAACCCTAGCTAGCTCTGATCGCTCAATTCTGCAGAAAAGTGAGTAGTACTCATCGATCAGGTACACGAATAATCATTCGTGCGGGTGAAGATAATTCATATTGGTGTTTAATGTGCTCTGCTGTCCTCCCCTTTTTCCCCTTCCAATTTCCATTGATGTACTACATGAGTTCTTATTCTTGTTATTACTATTAATTATTTAGAGCATTTCTTTAGTGGGGTGCGATGAATGAATGAATGAATGGATATATTCCTTCCATTATAATGCAAGTTGGGATTAGCTTCCAATATAGTACTCCCTTCGTCCCACTCAGTGGCGAATCCAATGGGGTAGAGGGTGGTCAGCTGACCACCCTCATTTTTCAAAAAAAGTTTTTTATTTTTTTTTATTTTTTATATATATATATATATTTTAAAATTAAATTTTATATTTAAAATTAGATTGTATTCATTTAAGTTTTTTGTTAACATGTATTGGAGAATCTATCTATTAGACTATTACCTTGGTTGAAGTGTATGTTTGAATGTCATCATAATTTAATTAATTAATGGTCTATTAAAATTATTTTACTTTTAATAATGTATATTAGTGATATTAATATTTAGTAAATGCATCGTAAACAATATTTTTTTTAAAGAGAAAATGGTAGATGTTTTAGAGTATGTTTCGAATACTAAGACCCATTTTTAAAATTCCCCCGAAGCTCATCTTTGACATTTAGTTTGAACTTATATTGAGAATGAATATGGATGGAAATAGGCTAAGCTAAATTAATCCAAGATTTGATTTGAACAATCTAGGCCTACTTCATTTTTAAGACTTGAGTCTAGCCTATATAACATTTGATAAACTTACGCTGTAGGTCTAAGTCCGGCCTATTTATATATAGAAATAGGTCACATTTTAAGCCTTTTACAAGTCTAATTAAGCTTATTTCAAAATCATGTTAAATTTTCTTCTTTTTTTTATACATATGTCTGAATATAACATATTTACATATTTGAAAAAAGCTTATAAATATTTTAAATCTTAATATTGAAAAAAACCAGTATGTTGATTATGTGCATTGCTTTGCTAATCAGCTGAAAGAGTTTATGTGATGAAGATTGTCAAATCCAAATTGTAAAACCGTATTGGTGACGAAAGTTAATTAAATAGTTCATTATTATTTTATGTTGAGAAATATTAAGTGAAGTAGATGTAGATTTTTCAATTTTTTCGAAGAAATGTCACGATTACTGTAAAAAAAAATTTCCAAGTTCGCACACCCTGACTTAAGATCCTGGAATCGCCACTGGTCCCACTCCAAGTGTCTTGTTACTGTTGGGCACGAGAATTAAGGTAGAGTTGGTTTGTGAGTATATGGTGGGGTCCACATAGTTGTTGGAGGGGAAAATTATTTCTATTTATAGAAAGAAAACATTTGTAATGGAACATCCAAAAATAGCAAGTAGGACATTTGGAATGGGAGGGAGGGAGTAGTATTTATTTATATACTAGTTGGAATAGCTTTCTTCTTGTATGTGGTTTGCTTGGTTGTATCACGTTCAATTGTTCATGTATGCTTATTATTGCTGCCCCAATATTTGAATTTTTAGCTTATCATTGAGTTTGCCATTTTGATTGATTCTCTGTTTCTATGCTTATCTTGTCAGATATGCTTTTTCTGTGTAATTTAGTTTCACACACAGGAGTAAAGGAGGAAATGGGTTAGTTTGTGTTTGTGTTCATTACTTCATTGAATTGTGAACTCCTCAGAATAGTAGTAGTAAGTTCCATTTGACATAAATAAAATAAAATAAAAATAATAATAAAAGACCCAATGTACCAATTACTAATTAGTCCATTATATTAATATGAGGTCATGACATATATAGTACTGCAATATATCTATTTATATGTTTGTGTGGATATAGTTCAATTTTAGTAGTAGTACTTGGTTTGTCCACTTTATTTATCAATAGATATGATGGCTTGTGGTTGTTTTAACTTTTAGGGTTTGAATCCAATGGTACTTATTTGTTTTCACTTGATTATTCTGCATGTGGTGAATCTAAATTTGGAGCTTATTATCTAGAATAAAGTTATGTGTTTGGTTTCTTTTGTCTTTTGACTTTTCTGTATTATTACTTCTACTGTTCTTCTGTAAACAATGAAATTTGTGAAAAAAAATTTAAATTGAGGCATGCTCCTTTTAATTACTGGTTATCATGTTGTTTTATTGAATTTAAATATGTGTTTGCATTTTATTGAATGCAGTTCATTTTTAAATTTGTATGTCATCATTTGACTTTTTTCTTTTCTCCAAAAGTGCATAAATAGCTCCTACTACATCTACATGTATATATATTGGACCTTTTCTTGATATTCACATTGAAGCTAATGAGTGGAAAATTAGTTTCACCCTTTTTTTATTATTATTGAGGTCAAGAATTAACTAATTCTCCCACTTGAAATAAATGGTCTTGTTCTTTATCTTCATTTTCTATTAACTTATGTTGGTATATAAAGTGCCATATTGGAGGAAGCTACTTGAAGGGATTCTCACTTTTAATCAATCCAAGGCCTTTTCTTTACAAAAGGGGTTGAATAATTCATTATCTACACATAGATATGTGTGATGTGAAAACAATGAGGCCACAATAACTTTGTATTTGTGGGTGTGAAATAAAGGAAAAGGTCCTTGCTTTAGAGAGCACATATATGTGCAGACACACCTTCTCTCTCACATACACATACACACACATACCATTTATGAAGATAGCACAAGTAGGTGAGCAACTTGCAAGAAACTTTTGGTGTGTGGTGTTCAATGTCAACTCATAATTCATTGGCAAGGAAAGAGAGGGTTCTTGAAAGATACTTATCAATTGCCCCAAAAGACATGTGATCATGAATGAATTGAAGCCCTCTTTTACACTAATTTTCTTGGTTTACCTTTTTTCCTCATTTTTGGAATCACCCCTCCTTACCAATCTCAGTCAATAATTTTCCAATTCTTCAAATGAATTATGTATATATATATATATATATTACTTAAATATATAGGTACACACACATACACAATAATTGAGATTACTTAAACCTTTGAGGCTTTGACCACTATAGTTCAACCATTATAGGTATTTTATAGGGCACCTCTTCTTATGGTAATCTTCAAATTTTCATTTGCTTTTTAGTTGGCCTGTAGCCTATTTTCTAGAAGCTCTAACCAAATTAAACCTTTGAATACATATTTTAAAATATTAACCGTTAAAAATAATATTAAATTTAATGTCCAAATTAAATGAGATATTTTAATTATTTTATATTTGAAAATTTCATATTTAAGTTTTATCAACCGCAGCTTTAAAAGAGCATCATGAGACGTTGCGAGGACGAGAGGTCCAGTGACTTCGTCATGAGTGGGGATCTCATTTAATTAGCGAAGTAGTTTAAATCATAGTAATTAAGATCCCGATCTTGATTTTAATGTCTTACGATTTTACGATCTCACTTATTAAAAACGATCCAGATCTATGTAGGATCTTAAATTTAATAGGATCTCAATCTTGGTCTCAATCTTGATTGTAAAATTCCGATCTTAATGGTAAAATCTTACTATCCTATACCATCCGATCCTACCAAAATTTGAAATATGCTCTAATAATCTCATGTTTTCCATAAAACATGTACTCCTATTAAATTTTATTTTTGACTGTTTATAGTGTTTTATTGCTTCATTTACTTAATAATAATGTTATGCTTTCATTTGTTAATATTTATAATTATTTTTACATATTGTTGCAATTTGGTAGGATCTAAATTCGATCCTACGATCCCGATCTTGCAAACACAAAAACGATCCCAAATAAGATCTCGGTCTTGATAACCTTGGTTTAAATTTAAAATTACTCATTTCACCAACATATATAAAAACGTTTATATTATGTCGTATAATTTATGATATAGCACAACCACCATACATTCATACTAGTATTAATTTATATTACCTGATAAATTAAATTTCTCAATTTGTTAACTTAGTACACTAGCTAGAGCCTAGAAACTAAGGACCCGCAGTTTGTATTTTGTAACACAAATTAATTAAATACTCCATAAGACTATGGAGCAATACAATACAAGGTGGAGAGAAGCTCACATGTCAAATCTCATCCATTGAATAGATTAGGGTTAGAGTTTTCAATACATTTTAAAATCCCTTTTGGCAGGAAACTACTAGCTAGTAATATACTTTCACAACAATATCAGATAAACACTAGACATCATTATTCTTACCCCATTCATTTCTCATAAGTTGTCTTCACCAATAATTTCAACTTTATCTACTTTTTTTCTTTCTTTCTTTCTTTCCTTCTTTCTTTTGGATAACTTAATCTGTTGTTCAACTCATACAAGAATTGCAAAAAGAAAGTGATGTGTGAGAGATCTTTTAAAATTTATTGCAATAACTCAATATGCATGCTATGTTACATCATTAAGTTTATTATTAATAATAAATATTATTATAGTTTATTTAGGATTTTAAATTTTGTGTGGCGTGAGTCGAATGTAATAGATGGGATTCCCATAATAATGCTTCATTGAAGTTTATTTTGAAGTTTGAACAAGAGATGGGTCCACTATTTATAGCCCTTAGCTTGTTGTGCTCTGTGGCTAATTAAGTCTAACTAAAAGGAAATACACGCACGTACGTAGTTTTTATTTTTACATCCGTAAGTCAAATTATTTGCATGACAGGACAGGCCGACCATCTGGTAAATGGAAGGTTCATTATATTCAATTAGGGTCTGTTCTGCACGCAGAGCTGTAGGCTGTAGCTGCAAGCTGGAGCTGTAGGGAGCTGGAGCTGTAAGGAGCTGTGGTAGCTGTAGCTGTCAGTTCTATTTAAGTGTTTTGTACAACTAGCTGTAGCTGTGAAAAAATGTATGAAATGACATGAAAGGACAAATATTTATGTAGAGTATTGGGTAGTGGGTTGGTTATTGGGTTAAAATTGTGATTGCTAAAAAATAAGCTCCTAGCTTATTTTTTAACGCTACTACAAGTAGCTTCTAAAAAGAAGCTTTCAAAAGCACCCAAAAGCTAGTGTGCAGAACAGGGCTTTTGTTTTGAAATAAAAGCTAAAGCTACCAAAAGCTCCCAAAAACTCTCAAAAGCTGCGTGCAGAACAGACCCTTAGTATTTGCATGGAATCGACAGGTTTATTTGGTCGTTGGCCTCGATTGATCGGTATGTATGTATATATATATATATATAAGGCAGCTGGGATTTATGTGATGATGATGATCCTCATGATTCCTTAGCAGCAATATAATCTGGCTTGGCTTATTTTCCAACTTGTTGGCCCTTACCATATATCAGTTCCAAGTGCAAATCGTCAAATTGTCAAAATTGAGCATATATGTTCTTATATTGCATCCTAAGAGACTCCATTTCACATGTACTATGCGAGTGGATTATTTACTCCTACTAGTTTGAGATTTTAGAAAGAGTTGGTTCACTAATATGGTAATATATTCATTCGCATATGAAGTATTAGTTCTGAATACAACCCCTTCCATACGCAATGTACGCTAATAGTGTACGTGAGCTCAAGACAAACAATCTGGATGACCGGCCAAAGCGAATACAAAGAAACTAAGCTCACAAATATAAATGGAAGTAGTCAAACTTGAATATGACACCCTTGGTTTCTTATGCTATAATAGTGTACCAACTCTCCTAAAAACTTAAGTCGTTAGAAAGGTGAATCCATATATATATAATACTTCCTCCGTTCCTAAATAAATGTTACGGACCCACATTTCACGCAATCCAATACACGTTTTTAATCCGTAATAACTCAAATTTCATACAAGTAAAAATTATGAAAATTTGATATTCTAAATCTATGCGATTAGACGAATCCAACAAGATCCCACTTGATTATATTTTATCTTATATAATTGTATTAAAAAGTCAAGTCAAAGCTACTTAATGAACAGTGACAAAAGTCAAAACGTGCCATTTAAAAAGGAACGGAGGTAGTATATAAATATATATATATTAGTCCTCAACAATATGTATTGCGTGAAAGTAATTATGTTGCGGATTGACTTGCGAAGTTCACTCCCAAGATTTGGCAAATCCCGCCTTCACCTACTTTGCCTGATAATTTTTTTTGCTAATGCTAGCTAGCGCGCGGTGTAGCTTTTCTCCGTCCTTGATGTTTTGTTTGTTCCTGGGCCTGGCTAATTTAAAAAAGAAAAAGGAGTAGTTATTCTAAGCAGGACAGAGGATTACTATTTAATGAAGCTTAAATGATACAATTTGTGTCTTATTTTAACTTATCTTGTTTGATTTCTGTATACAATTGAATGCATTTTTCAACAGTTAATATCTCAAAATATGTACAGCAAAAGAATACGTAAATTTACATTCTAAAACTGCATAATTATACGATGCTAACAGGAACCAACTCGACTATTTTTCTTTTCAAATATATACATGCAATAAAATTAAGTTAAAATTAAACAATAAATAATGCCAAAAAGTCAAATAAAATATCTTACATGGATGGAGCCATGGGGGGAGTAAGATTTAGCTTGCTACTTTGTTAACGTATACATAGACTATTATAGATGCAAGAAAATCTGTTAAAGATCAGATCACACACTCACGCCATATTTTCATAATTTAATTAATGTTTATTTTTTACCATTTACAGTATATTCATTATTCCAGTAGTCAAGTTGAATTATTTCCTGATCCTCCTCTTTGGGCTTTAAATGGGCCTGGGACGTTTTCAATGAAGCCCAATAACTAGTAATTCTTCTAAGGAACTGGGCTTACCAAGCAATAGAACGAATTTGTTGAATCCATATGTTTTCGAAGGTCTCTCGCGTACTAATTTTTCAGTTAATAATGATGTTTTTTTTAACAGCCGTCTAAGAGTAATAATGATGTTAAATCACACAATTTAATTTACTAATAATAATAATAATAATAATAATAATAATAATAATAATAAAGAACAATCATCACTTTGAAGTTGGAATTGTAAAGTAAACCCTGGTGCATCTAAAATATTTAAATAAATCCAAAATTGCAAAATAATAGCAGTCCTTCACACAAATTAAATCCTTCAAAAATCTTCCCATCAGCCAATTCATACTCTTCAAATTTTGCTGATATCAGCATTCATTGCATACTAATGGTTGGACAATAAAATTACTTGTAGACTAGAGTACTCCAATCACTCTATCGAATTACTGGAATTGCAGAGTATACTATACCGGTGGTGTAATAGTACAGTAGGAAACCTAATTATTCATTTTTATTTATTTATGTTGTCGGAAGTGTGCACTTTAATACCCACTCCCAAAATAATGAGATTGTGATACCTTATAATATAATATTTCCATTTCGATAACTCCCCAATCTTTTTGAGTTTCTTTCAAAATCAATAAGTATGAAAAGACTACAATGCCCCTACAGCAAAGAAGGAGTGAAATTAATGGGGAAGGGTAGCAGAGACAATTCTACTTTATGTTTTGTCCATCGTGCCTCGGTTTTGAAACCGCCTGGAAGGAGTTAATTGAGTGAGCCCACGTCTCCTACCACCGCCGTTCATAACCGGAGGAGTTAAATAGGAAGCACAATCGTTCGTTTGTTTTCGCCCACCATTTCGTGCGTTTGTTTTCGGATTCCAGTGGAGAATCGAAGAGGGCAGCGCGATTTGAAGAGGCAGTACAATCGAAGAGGAAGGGGAAGAGTTTTCAAGGTTCATCGATTTCGGTTCTTCAAAGGTACGAAATTCCGACTTCATTCTGCAATAGGTGTTTACATTCCGCAATGTAATTCCATTGATGTTTGTGGTTGAAGGTTTGTTTTGTGGAATGCGGTGTTGGAAGCTTGGTGGTATTTTGAGAATGGGTTTTTGTTAGGATTTGAACTTGATTTTTTGCTTTCAAACTAGAGCTGTTGCGATGGGGTATTTTGAGAATGGGGTTTTCTTAGAGGGTTTAGGGTTGATTTGTAGGACTGCGATTTGCTATTTGATACGGGTAAAGCATGAAAATGTTTGTGTTTGTTGTTTGTTGTTTGCTGCGATTTGGGTAACTTACATGAAACCTTTTGTGCGACACCACGGTTCACGTCACAATACACTTGTGGTTGAGGTAGTTTTTGAGATACCACGGAGATTCATGAAGTACACCATTGTTTTGGGGCTGATTTTGTGCAATTTTGGCGAATAAAAATGGCTAGGGTTGGTTTTCGGATGGTTTTTGAGATACCACAGTGTTTGTGGAATACACCAATGTTATTGGATTTGATTTTGTGCAGCTTAGTGAATTGAATAGAGATGAGTAGGGTTGATTTTGGTGTGTATGTTTCGATAGCAGTGATTCTAGTGAATATTAGAATGTTTTGGCATGGTTTCGTCCACTCTGTTGAATAGAAAATAATAATAATATTGCATATGGTGTTTTGGGAATAAGAGTATTATGTGTAATTTGTTGGTGTCACTTACCGTACCATCAGTGTTTTAAATTATTTGTCCATTATTGTAGGAGTGTAGTATTGTTCAATATCTTGTCCAGTACTGTATGTTATGTTCGTCGAAATAGTGATGATTAGTGGATTTGGCAGAAGGTAATAAACGAATGGCACCGAAAATGAAAGGAGCTGTGAAGAAACACACAAAGAAGGAAACGAAGAAGCGGCAGACGGTGGGGCAGATATAACTGCCCGGTGCAGCCTTAACGTGCTGCACGATGCCATGGCGGACATTGCGGGTAAAATTATGGAGCAACATAAAAAAACCATACAGATGACGCCTTTATATAATTTTTCAAAGGTGGAAGCACAGTATCAAAGCAAGACCAGGCTCCAATCGCTTTTGGAGCGATTCGACGCTGAGAGGTGCGCATTTTAGTTCGGGAAGGAATTTTACTAGCCTTTCAAGTCGTGGGAATTTTCAGTGGTGTTGGGACTCCAACACCGGTTTGTACGTGAGCCCCGACTATGAGAAAAAGTCATCCTTCAAGCGCGAGTATTTTGGGACGAAAGTCGGACAGCTGAAGAGGGACGATGTCATCGATTTGATGCATCAATTGGCCGCGACGGAAAATGATAAAGATTTTGCAAGGGCGTTTGTTCTGGCTGTATTTAGTAGTCTTCTATTTTGACATCCTCCCTGAGACTACCCGAATTTCTTATCCACCACGTGGACAAACTGCACAGACTCGATCAATATAGTTGGGGAGAGGCAGTGTTTGATTTTGTTGTGGATTCAATGAGACGGCGTGCGGAAGGGAAGATATATGTGGACGGATGCACGGCAGGTGTTCTGGTAAGTTCATAATAGTACTGTAAAACGTAAGGCTTGGTGTACCGAAGGGCAACATACATATGCTTCGAAAACATTATATCTACCCAGCCATAACACCTTTCTCATTTTTCGGTGAACTATACCCATGTGAAATTGTGCTTGTGCAGGGATGGTTCTATGAAAGGTTTTTGCGGATGGCAAAAGCCATTGCCGAGCCGATCATCTTGCGATTTCTTAGGTGGCAGGAGAGACACGGACGTTTGCATGAATATCGGAAATTTGAGATAAGTAGGCGGGAGAAGAAATTCGTGACCCAGGTGGTGCCCACTCCGGAGGGTTCGTCAGTGATCATGGAGGTTGATGGGCTCGCGGACGAGATACCCCGTAAGAAGAAGACACCAAAGCGCCTATTGAAAAAGAAGGTCGAGGAGAAAAAGAAAGTTGAGGATGAGAGAGTGGACATGACTGCGGCGATGGAGGTATAGTGAACATTTTAATTAAATTGTAGGTGTTTTGTTAAAGTGTTGTAATATAGTCGTTGTTCGATACATATTTAACATCACTGTTGTATAACCAGCCTTTCAGTTGCTCTGATATATTATTCATCCACAATGTCGTTAACTGTGTATTGGAGCGTTGTTCATGTGTTTACTATCACATGATAAACCTAGTGGGAAGGACGTAGAGGAGATCAGAAGTGATGAAACGGAAAGCATGGAGACTGGATCAGAGAGCGAGAACGAGGGCAACGAGCAGGCATCACAACACGAGCCTGATTCGGGTAGCGAGTATGAGGTGGATGAGTCTGGCGCTGGCCAATCCGAATCAGGCGACGACGAGGTCAGTTCGGCGGCAAGCGAGGACGAAATATCGGATGACTCGTACGACATGACGGTGGGTCCGTCATCGGGCAACCAAAAAAAACGTATTGATGTGAAAAATACATTAATCCAAAACCGTACCATAAAGTTGCAGTATGCTCACCCCTAATCCCCTGAATACAGTGGCTCTACCGGTGAAACGGAAGGCGAGCACCCGCATCTCGTCGCCTGCCACTCGCAACATTAAGTCGTGTGTTAATCGAAAGCTGGATATGAAGTCACCCATAAAAAAAAGAAGGTATGTATTACTGTGGTATTATGTCGCGATAGAGTGGTGTGTTGTTTTTATTACGGTGCACAGAATAATGGACAGGACAAAGCCGATGAGGAGAAGAAGAGCAAAGATATAGAGATCCGAGAGGAGTACGCCGATAAGAAGGGCTATGCAGGAAGGCTTTCTTTGTCGGAAGCGAATCAGGATACGATTGAGTGGTTCATCGATGTTATAGATGAGAGGTATATTCACTATTGTTTGGTATTACATATTTACAAGTGTAGTATAGTAGTCTTTAACGTATGGTGTGTTGTTTAATAATCTGTCGCCCTTTCCGTTACAGCAGTAAGTTTGTCTGGAGCCAGGGAATATACGCCGTCGAACCATCGGGTGTGGTACTCCTTCTGTTCAATGAGGCTGTCTGCAATGACTTGGTGGGTTGCTACGTGGCGTATTTATGCGGTGAACGTTATCAGGTTGCATATGATGTTCAGACAAGGGTGGCATTCATTATAGCCCGTACACGACGATATGATTTGTTCCTATGAAATAACTTGTATCCTTTCTGGCATCATTGAATTTGTTAATCTATAGTTGTTTCATTCGGCATACAGTCGAATATTCTACAGCTGATGAGCGATGCCTCTAAAAAGGCTAGCCTAACTGGAAGGCAGTATGACAAAATTTGGATGGATTTATTGGGACTGGGAAAGACAGAATTCGATGTGATGGACAAGGGGTTTGAGGAGGGGTTGGATTACGTTTTGGTGCCCGTGACCGTCTTGTTCCATTGGTTTCTCATTGTGTTGGACTTGAATGCGAAGGATGTCGTGGTATTCAATTCAATGTAGGCACAACGATATAACATGCCAATACTCAGAGTGGTCAGTATTTCATACAATATAGTATAGTGCATTTTGACACTATCTGTAATGTCTGTGTTTTGAGGCTATGGTGTTTCATTGTATGCATAGGCAAATTTCATGCGGTGGTATTTCATCCAAAGGCATGATTTGGATTTCGATCCTCACGTGGTGTATCGGAGGACATGTAAGCAGCAGTCGGAGACCTCGGTTGACTGTGGCGTACATGTTATGTGCTGGATAGAGGCTTTTGTATGCGATACGAAGGCTTTCTGGCATACGTAGGCCACTGCCGATATCAAAGCATATAGTGCTGAGGTGGCACTCCGATTGCTTGTTGAGGGGAACCAAACTGATGAGGAGCGGGCGAAAGAGGCAGACCAGGCCATGGAGAAGGGGACAGAGAAAGAGACGGAGAAGGAGACAGTGAAGGAGGCAGCCGCAGTGACGGACCATGCGGTTGGGAAGGGGACAGAGAAGGAGGTAGCCCCAGTGACAGACCAGGCGGCCGAGAAGGGGACGGGGAATGATGCAGACTCGGTGATGGACCAGGCGAGCGGGACGGTGACCGAGAAGGTGGCAGACACGGCTGATACCAATGTTGATGAGACGAACCCCACCCCTTTACAGGTGGTTGATACTACTCCTGGCGATCCAGACGAGACGGTGACCGAGACGGTGGCAGATTCGGTTGATACCAATGTTGATGGGACCAACACAACCCTTACACCGATGGCTGATACTACTCTTGGCAATCCGGACACCACCCCCCTTCAGGCGTCTGCCTCGAGCACTTCGGACGTTGATCCACCCCCAGTCTACACGGCTGCACCCACCACTTCAGATGTCGTTGATCCGCCCCCAGTGCAGACAGCTGTCCCCACCTCAGACAAGCCCGCTGACCCCGCTACGCTCCACGTGCATGCTCCAGTCCCTCTCCGCATTGTTGATACATTGGTCGTACTTGGCTTGCCAGTTGACCCAAAAAATCCCATTGCCACATGTCCAGCCCTGTCGAAAGACTCAATATCTGCCCATGATGTCGTTGCTCTAATGTCTTGTGCTCCTCTCACAAATACTGATGTGAAAGGTGCAGTGCAGGGTAATACTCCCTCTGACATGTCTGGTGTTTCTACTTACACTACTGATATTCCACGTCCATTGGACATTGATGCTTACACCGTGGTTGATCCCACGAATTGTACTACCTTATGATTTGTTATTGGTATGCGATGGATTTGAACTGTTATGGATGGTGACTGATGGTCGTGTTTGTTATATTTTGCTAACGTATTGTGTTTGGTTTCATCTATTACTGATGTGATAGATATTGTTGGTGACTGTTTATCTATTATGTTGCTTTTGATCGTGTTTGCTTTAATTGCACTTGAAATTGTTTTCCTCATTTTTATTTATTATTACTTTAATTTTCAATGACAACGGACAAACAAGTATCTTTATGTTAAATGAAGCACGAACAAATGCGAACAACACATTAACCCAACCCTATGTGCCCCAAATATGCCTATTTTCACTATATGAGGAATGACCCAAGGCATGGTGCTTCCTTTCAGCAGAGGAGTACATCCCATACATAATGTCCGGTGTACTCCATGGGAGGTGATGGTGTGTTCTTGGGAAACCACTTAGTCCACCACAAAATCTTGCAATTGAATGGATAAAGGGCATTCAACCATTTTAATTTTCAATGACAACGGACAAACAAGTATGTTTATGTTAAAGCTAGCACGAAAAAACACGAACAACGCATTAACCCAACCCTATGTACCCCAAATATGTCTATTTTCACTATATAAGGAATGACCCAAGGCATGGTGTTTCCTCTCAGCAGAGGAGTACATCCCATTTGTAATGTTCGGTGTACTCCATGGGAGGTGATGGTGTATTCTTGGGAAACCACTTAGTCCACCACAAAATTTTGCATTTGAATGGATAAATGGCATTCAACCACTTTAATTTTCAATGACAACGGACAAACAAGTATGTTTATGTTAAAGCTAGCACGGACAAATGCGAACAACACATTAACCCAACCCTATGTGCCCAAATATGCCTATTTTCACTATTCTGAGGAATGGCCCAAGGCATGGTGCTTCCTTTCAGCAGAAGAGTACATCCGATGCATAATGTCCGGTGTACTCCAGGGAGGTGATGGTGTGTTCTTGGGAAACCACTTAGTTCACCAAAAAATCTTGCATTTGAATGGATAAAGGGCATTCAACCACTTTAATTTTCAATGACAATGGGCAAACAAGTATGTTTGTGTTAAAGCTATCACGAACAAACGCGAACAACACATTAGCTCAACCCTATTGCCCCAAATATGCCTATTATCACTATATGAGGAATGACCGAAGGTATGGTGCTTCCTTTCAGCTGAGAGTACATCCCATGCATAATGTTCGGTGTACTCCATGGGAGGTGATGGTGTGTTCTTGGGAAACCACTTAGTCCACCACAAAATCTTGCATTTGAATGGATAAAGGGCATTAAACCACTTTAATTTTCATTGACAATGGACAAACAAGTATGTTTATGTTAAAGCTGGCACAAACAAATGCGAACAACACACTAACCCAATCATGAAGTTCATGCAACAATATCGAATATGAAGCAACACTTAACCATTAATAATATGCGAAAGTTATTTCTTCTGCATTTACATAGTATCACGTATTGAAACCATCATTCCAAAGAATCGTTTCAAATACTGAAACCATATACAAAAATACCACCTATCAAGTAAAAGTTGTACCGGACATATGTAACAACTCTACCCCGGGCTGGGCCTACAGACCATGCACCCCAACCCCTCCCCATGTGTGCATCCAGGCCTCCCGCCAAGCACCCCATGGTGGGTTGTTGGAGGTGGGATTTGAACCCCCAACCTCCCTTTAACAACCACCCAAAGGTAAGGTTGTTAACCATGTGAGTTGCACGGTCTGCAGGCCCAGCCCGGGGTAGGGTTGTTACAACATGTTCCAAAAAAATATTACATGCCAATATGTGGTATACCACAGTGTCTGAAAGAATCAGCACCAAAGTGACAGCTGTGTCGTGTGGTCAAAAATATCAAAAGGCCTGCACCGAAATCAGGAAACTGGGCCACTATACTGCGTATGCTTCCTTGCAGCTCCGTCTGTTATGCCCACCCTTTCGGCACAGCGTGCATCGTCCCCTGCTCGTCTCGGTCTGGGATGGTATCCGTCGTGTCTTCCGCCGCCCTGGCTGCACGCGTACATCTGGAGGCAGCACAAATTCCTCATAAAATCCGCCGCCCACACTATCACCTTCCACCAAAAGAGGATAAATCACGCCGTCGTAGGTTGCCTTATAGTAGTCAACGGTGTAAAACGGATCGTAGTAATCATAAATATTACACTGCATTTGCTCGATGGCTGCGCACCCGTGCTTGAATGGGATCCTCAATAACTGCCAATACCCACATGTACACGTCATCCGATCCACATTCACTGCATGGTTCGGTGTATAGTGCGGGTCCCGCCTCACATTCTCCTTGATAAATGCCGCAACCCATGGAGCATTCGCCTTGGGGTGTACCCTTGATTGTAGATTCTTCACACCACAATCGTGCATCGATTTCAATGTGCGAATCGCGAACGACTCATCAGATTTGTGGCGAGATGCATAAATCCGCCATCCACAGTTCTCCACTGAGCATTTCACCTGAACCTTTTCGGTATTGTTGTGCACGTACTTGAATCCACGGCGGACTGCAGTACAATGATTTTTTAGGACCTTCCGAAACTATTCGGCATATTTAAATTTCTGTCCTTCGCCTCTGATTGCATTGGCCCATAGGACCCTTATATCTTCGTCGTCCTCTTCTTCTTCGTTGTTGAATTCCTCATCTGCTTCCGTATCCGTCCTGCAGCACAATTTATACAAAACATGATCCTATCGATACAAAATCTGGTATATGTACCGTGAACCTATTCATACAATACTAGTGGCATGATTTGCATTACAACGACATGTAAGGCACAGGTATACCACTTATAAGTTCTATGATACCAATGTTATAGCAATAAATACAGAAACCGTTACCACTACTACACAATATTGTTTCAGTACCAGGATAGTGATCATCCGTAAGTCTAAATCAATGTTCCATGCATTGCATCAGTCCAAAAACGTATACAATCACTAACAAAGCATTTGCTGTATCCGTAACAATATCGGAGTGCACAGAAATATAAAATACAGAAACACCAATCCACAATCTACAGAGCAACAACAGTAGACATAACAATACCAATGTGCGCACAAAAATAAATAAACTAAAACACATAGCATTAAAGGACATTATCGTGCCCTCTTGTTTGCAGGTTCCCGATTCGTGACCTTCATCTTCCCAAAAGTCAGCCCTTTTGCCCGATTCAGAATGCACATCCTTCTCACATCATCATCCTTTATGAGCTCCATCAGGTATCCGCCATCTGGTTCTTCGTAGTGCAGGGTTTTCGTTGAGGCGTTCATATCAATCCATTTATAAATCACCTTTCTATAGACACCCGAAAGAAGGTCGGCATCAAATATTCGCACAAGATACACTTCCCCTTCGTAATGACAAAACAATGAGGTCTCCATTCCTTGCATTTCGGGTTCCTCTTGCCCATCTACTTGCTCTTCATTGCCGCTCATCATTCCCTAAAAAAAAACACTCTAAACCCGTCGCACTATCCCCTTCCAAAACCCTTCACAGCCCCGTCGCACTATACCCCTAACCCCTCCCACAGCCCTCCTACAGCCATCGTAACCCATCGCAGTACCCTCCTCTCCCGTCAAGCTTTCCCCTTCCAAAAACCCGCCTCAAACTCGCCCCCAAAACCCTAACCCGTTCAACTGCGAGCTTCACGAAACCACGGTGTCCCCAACCCAAAGCTTTCTAATCTTCGATCATCCCTACCAAGCTTCGGGAACAAGCTTCTACAACACACTCCCGCACAGAAAAACGACGCCCACACATCCTCATTCGATCGCCGCAGGTAGGTGAGGTGAGAGAGATGAATGGGAGATTCTGAGAGAGACGAATGGGGGATTCAAAAAAATGTCTGCCCACTCCCCATCATATCCGTCATATCTCTGCCACAAAGGGAGGATATTCTTGTCATTTCAGCATTTTATTTTGGTTTTAATTTTCTTTTAATGGAGGGGTCCTGAAGTCACATGTATTTAACAGGTGGGTATCAATACATAACGTATTGAGTATAGGGTAGTAATACATAAGAACTTGGAGGTGTGGGTATTAAACAATAACGTCCCATTTATTATGAATTGCCTTAACCATTTAGTTGTGGGCTTCAGGTATCAAAAGTGTGCTGTTATATTACCCTTTTCCCCTCCTTTCTCATCAACACTCTCTCTCTCTTTCTGGTCTCAAAAAGGCAATGCCCTCTTATTGCTTTTTCTCATCAAAATTGGTGGTAAGCATATCCTGCAATGTTCAGGAGTTTTAACTGATGAGGTGTAATATTTTATTTTTTTTGTTATCTCTAACTAGTAGTATTTTGATTTTTTCTTGTCATCATTATTGCAGCAGGATGTTAGGCAGGGCTAGGGGTGATATCGAGTCGAGTCGAGCTCGAGTATCATAATACTTGAGCTTGAGCTTGAGCTTGACAAAAGGTATTCGAGTTCGAGCTCGAGTTCGAGTATCATCGAGTTCAAGTTCGAGTCAAGTATCATCGAGTTCGAGTAAGAGCTCGTGTAATTCATGAATATTTTTTTTTTGTTAAGCTCGAACTTGAGTCTGTAGCTAAAGTTTGAATTTTATTTTATTTTATCTTAATATTTGATTTTGGAATTTTAAGGCACAATTCAATTTGATATTTGAATATTGTGTTGGTTATCGTACAATTATGATAGAACTAAAAAATTTTTAAAATATATTTTAATGTTTTAGAATGACTATTTTTTCTTGTTTAGATATTTTAAATAACTGACATATTTTCTAATAGTAAATAAAGTGGACTGTGAGGGAGTATGAGATGAACATTAATTAAAATGTGTGTCAGGGATGTTATCGAGTCGAGTCGAGTCGAGCTCAAATGCTCGAGTCGAGTCCCGGGTCGAGCTCATGTCGAGCTTGACTTAATACAAGCTCGAGCTCACGAGCTTGAGTCGAGTAGCGATAGTCGAATACGAGTTGAGTTTTTTTCGAGCCGAGTCTCGAGTCGAGTACGAGTAGCACTACTCATTAATCACCCCTAGGCAGGGCACTTAAATGGGAGGTGTAATAAAGGGACATGAAGAAACAAATGCAAGCATTGACAAGTATAAATTATCGCCCACCCATGTACATTTTTAGGAGTACAAATACTCGGAAATGATATGGAACCGAATAGTTGTACTCGGAAAAGTTTGTAGGATTATTATTTTTTTTTGTCTTGTAGTATATCAAATACTGAGTAATATTAAAATGATTCAAAGTATTTATGATTTATAAATTTGAAGAAAATTATTATGTTACTAATATAGTATTTCATATAATCATAAATTTAATATAGCTAGATAGTACCATTTTTTTGTTCAAGTTTATAGTAATTATTACACAAGTATTCTTAACTAATTTTCTTAATATAACTATATAACCTAAAAACATCTATTTGAATATGATAGGATAAGTTGAATTAGGCCTTAGGCGGGTTTGGCTCGAGAGAAAATTTGATTGGGAACATTATTGCACTCCCACCATAAAGGGGATGTCTTACTTTTGAGTGAGAAGGTATTATGATATTATCGAATGTTTTTTTTTCTATTTTACACGAAATTATCATTTACGGAGTATATTATTTTAGACTATAAAAACTATATACTATTAGAAAATAGTCTATCTTAGCCGTCAAATACTCATGATAAAATATACTTCCTCCGTCTCATAATGTTTTTTACATACTTTTCACGCAGTTTAATGTATATTTTAAACCATTAATAACTCAAGTTCGGTATAAGTAAAAATTCTAAAAGTTCGATAGTTAAAAACTACATGACGAGATGAATTTAACAAGATCTCACTTGTATATATTTTAACTTGTATAACTATGATAAAACTTTAAGTGAAAGTTTGTGTTTGAATAGTAACTCATTACCAAACGTAAACAATATTACGAGACGGAGAAAGTATATGTTGGAAAATAAAAATATGAACGTGAGAACGAGAAGACTCAAAGTATTTTTATTCTTGATAAATCACGTCTTCTATGGATTACATAGAGAATGCCCCTATTTTATAGGTGCACAAAACAAATCTTCTAACAAATAAATCTCAACCAACAATCAAAAGAGTGCAACAACTTAGATGTATATCTTATTCAAATTCAAATTTTAAATTCTACATTATTATTTCTAACATCCTCCCTTAATGTAGAAATTTAATAAAATTATTTTGCTGGAGCACTTCTCTCCTGCGTACATTTTTGCTAGAGCACTTCTCTCCTGCGTACATTTTTGCTAGAGCACTTCTCTCCGGCATCTATTGGAGCACTTCTCTCCAATATTTTTGGGTGCACTTCTCACCCAAATCTGGAGCACTTCTCCCCAGTCAACATTGTTGGAGCACTTCTCTCCAACTTCACTTCATCTGGTGCACTTCTCACCAGTTACAGAAGAGTTTCCACTTCTTCTGTCACTAAATTTGCTTCTTGGTCCCTGTTGTTTCTGCACTGATTTTGTAAGTGCCCAAAACGCTTGCACTTGAAACACTGCGGTTTTCCCTTGTGCCAGCAATCTTTTTCTTCATGCCCAAATTTTTTGCAAAGATTGCACTGAGCTCTTATTTTCCTGTTGCTCCGGGCAAATAGAGCATTTTTTATGTAATTTGTAGAAGACGAGATTTATCGTGAATAAAATTATTTTAAGTAAACCAAAATATGTGCAACACTTAGATGCATATCTAATTCAAATTCAAATTTAAATTCTACATTACTATTTCTAACATCCTCCCTTATTGTAGAAATTTAATAAAATTATTTTGCTGGAGCACTTCTCTCCTGCGTACATTTTTGTTAGAGCACTTCTCTCCGGCATCCATTGGAGTACTTCTCTCCAATATTCTTGGGTGCACTTTTCACCCAAATCTGGAGCACTTCTCCCGAGTCAACATTGTTGGAGCACTTCTCTCCAACTTCACTTCATCTGGTACACTTTTCACCAATTAAACTCTGAAGCACTTCTCTTCAGCAACTTTTTCTTCGTGAACTTGTTGATGTACCATCTCATCAACTTGTTGAAGCATTATCTCTTCAACCTTCAATTTTGGAAGCACCAATTCTTCACAAGATCCAGAACAATGGTGATCCAGGAGCATCGTCACCTTCATCTTGATCACCATTATCTTCCATCTAAGCCCTTAGATCGGTGGCTCTGATAAGAAAGGCCAGGGATATTTCACTCTCCCTGGCCTTTCTTCTTGCTCATCTAAATTCCAACAGTATAGTATAATAATTTTTTAAGATATACATGCTCTATTTAAATTATAAAATTATAAAAAATAGGAGTACATTTTATCAGGTCGAACCAAAGAAATGTTTATAAAAAATTCTTAAGATGTAATTTTGAAAATATAAGAGTTTGGGACAAGTAATAAAAATAACTATTAGAGAACAAAGAACTCATCGAAAAAGATTCAAGACTTCAAAATATGAATAACTGAATAGGTCCTCCAAGACTTCAATATACAGTATGTGATGGGTATGATTGATAACGGTGATAAATCATTGAATCACTTTTTTTGGTTGTTAAATGTTAATCCACTATTTTTGGAACCATTAGAATCACGACGCACATATATAATTGTTTGATCATATATCTTTGATTTTTGGAAGATTTGTTCTCTATTCCTTTGTTTTGTGTACGCAATTATTATTACTATTTAGAGATGAAATTATTATTGTAAATAGAAAATTTTAATTAGGGTTAACTTGCAATAATTGCATCATCACGGGCACCTCTTAAAAAAATCTGGTTACACCCTACAACCAAACTAAAGAAGATCCATCGTGACTTTATTATAAAGACAAAAAAAGAAAAAAAGAGAAGTATAATTTATTGTGATGTTTGAAATTGAAAGTGAATCCTTAATCGATTTCTTTGGGAAAGGGAGAAAAAATGGCTTCCATCCCCGACGAAACCCTAGCCGCTGCTATCTAACCTCCCCCCGTTCATGGCTTCTCCGACGGCGACTCCACCCCCAAACCCCTTCAACTCGATTTCTCGCACTCGCTCTTACTCCCCCGACGATTTATCTCGATTATGTGAAGCCTTCCCATGGGTTTATTCGGCGGCCACAGGCCCTGCCGGCCGTCCCTTTGCATGGCGCCGCACCTTCTCCTTCTGACGCTAACTCTGGTGAGCAGAATATTGCTACTCCGCGTGCACTCTCTCGGGCATCAGGAGGGGCGTCGCATGGCCTGTCGCCTCCCAAGGTCCCGACTTATGCCGATACGCTCAAACGAGATCATGTCCAGCATGAGGCAGATTCATTTAAGAACTCCCGTGCGGCCCTACGTGAAGGAGGCGCATGTCCTCCGGTGGCGCGGCCGCCCGATCGATCAGGTGATATTGTTTCGATTACCTTAGAAAAACAATTAATAGATGAAAGACTCAAGCTTTTCTCCAATTTTGTCATTATTAGGGTTCTTCTTGATCAAGGGCAACAGCCTCTGGCGCACCTTAAACTGGAAGGGTTTCTAAGCAAGTTGTGGGGAATTCCTTTGTTCACCATACCTCTTGGTCGGGGCTATTATAACGTGCTTATTGATGATGACTCACTGCGCAAAGAACTACTACAGACAAAATTCTATACCTTTGATCATGGCCGAATCAGAGTGCAGCCCTGGATCCCGAACTTCAATCCATATAAGGTGAAGTCCTCCCTAGCTCCTGTGTGGGTTCGAATTTATGAACTACCTTATGAACTGTGGCATAGGCTTATTATTAAGAATATTGCGGAGGTGGTGGGTAGTGTGGTTAGAATTGATGAGCGGGCACTAGATGGCTCTCTTGGGCATTTTATTCGTGTCTTGGTGGAAGTTGATGTCTTGGAGCCACTCCCAGAGAAGGTGAAGCTGGACCTCCCAGATTCATACATACATGTTTCACTGTCTTATGAGAATGTCCCAGTTTATTGCACTTCATGCCGCACTATGGGTCACCTTCCTGAGGACTGCAAAAAGAGGAAATCTAAGACGAAGGCCCCTACTCATACGGATGACAATGTGGATCAGGAAGCAAATTTCACCATTCCTAAACGGACATGGAAACCTCGGAGCCCTGAGAAGCATACACAGGTTCTACATGACCCGTCATCCTCGAATCTCTTTGAGGTGCTCCAGGAGAAGGACGCTGGTGTCCCTACTGATGATAGCAGGCCTGCGGCTTGCGTTGGACACACAACCGATACGGAGGTCGCTTCCTTGCAGTTGGCTCTTTATGCTCACGTTAATTCGGATGGCAAAGGAGATGCTTCTAGTTCTGACAATAATGATCCACATCAGGGTGAGGTTCCTCACACCAACCACATTATTCCATTCCAGACTGATCCGGCGGACAAGGACACGGATCATGACTGCCATCCCCCTCGGCTCGAGGGACCGGTGACGCGCTCTCGCGGACATCAACTCCATATTATTAACCCCACTACAGCAGCTAGTAAGATGATGCACATAGCTGCGGCCAAACAATGGGACGAACTGCCGCCGAAGCATGGCAAGGGGCGGCGTAAAAAATGAAAGTCATTTTTTGGAATATCCGTGGGATGGGTAATCAACCATCCCAGATTGCGCTTAAATATTTGTGTTTCAAGCATCGGCCTTACTGGGTGGCCCTAGCGGAGCCCAAAATTCTCCTCTCGGATATTAAGGATTACTATTGGCATAATATTTCTTTGCATCTTGCTGGCATCAATTCTCGTGTTAATAAGCGTCCTAATATATGGGTTTTCTACAATGCGACCTTCATCTCCAAGGTCAGGCAGGCCTTCCACTCGGATCAGATTATTATTTTTGATTTCGAATTCAACAACACCGAATATAGATTTAGATTTGTTCATGCGCATAACGATCGCTCCATCCGCGCTGCTCTTTGGACGGATATTGCTTCCCACATTCACGACAACATGCTGGTTATGGGGGATTTTAACATTACTCTAGGTGCTCATAAACGGCTCAATCAATCGGGTATTGATAGTAGGCGCCCCACTGACCTGCTGGATTTCTTGAACGTCACTAATCTCAACGATGTGAATCTTCATGGTCACAAATTTACTTGGTACAAAAGGTCCTTTTCTAGAAATATCCAGGCTTCTCGGATTGACAGGGCGCTTGTATCGGACGGCTTGATGGAGCTATGGGACAATGTTTCTCTGATGACTCTAGCTAGGCACAGCTCGGATCATACTCCTATCTTTTTGAGATGCGGCTCCAACATATCTTCTCCTCGGCCATGTAGATTTCAGTCGATGTGGCTTTCTGATACGAGTTTCTTTGTCATGGCGGAAACCTCGTGGCATGCTCCTGTCTCGGTCAACAATCCTATTGTTATTTTTGCAGCTAAACTCAAACGCCTCAAGCTACACATCAAAGCTTGGAACTCGGCATCCTTTGGGAATATTTTTGAGGAGGTGGATGCTGCTTTTTCGAAACTTCAGGATATCCAGCTTCGTTTGGACCAGGAGGGCGATAGCGAGCTTATTTTTTGTGAGGAGGTGGACGCCCATATTCATCTCAATAACAAATTGCGGGCGAAGTATGATTTCCTTTCTCAAAAGAGTAGGGCTTCTTGGTTGAAAGACGGGGACCGTAATACAGCTTTCTTCCACAAATATCAAAGGTTGAAGCGTTCCAAATATACGATATCTTCAATGGTTATTGGTGAGAATATTTCTGAGAATGCTGCGGCCATTGAGAATCATATTATTTAATATTACAAGTCCTTGTTCCAATCACCAGCGGACACTCCGGACTTCTCTGTCCTTGATTTCGTCGCCCCTGTGATCACGGATGAGGAAAACATCCAGCTTACTTATCCGCCTGGTATAGAGGAAATCTACAAGGTGGTTATGGAACTCTCGGCCGATAGCTCCCCGGGGCCGGACGGTTTTGGAGGCATTTTCTATCACAAGTGTTGGACTTTCATCCATCAAGATCTTTGTAAGGCCGTCCAGTTCTTCTTTACTCATGAGCACATGCCCATGGGTATCAATAACAACTTCATTGTTCTAATTCCCAAAAAGGATGGCGCTGTTCGGATCGAAGATATCAGGCCAATCAACCTTTGCAATTTTCTGTTCAAGATCATCACTCACATTATCTCTGCCCGGTTCGGCTCTCTCCTTGGGAAGCACCTCAGTCCGCTTCAATTTGGTTTCATTCCGGGCCGTAACATTCATCACTGTATTGCTATTGCGTCGGAATGTTTCAACAACTTGAGCAATTCTAAAAAGGGAGGCATTGCTCTCAAAATTGATATAACCAAAGCATTCGACACGGCTCGTTGGGATTTCCTTTTAAATGAAGCCTCTCGTCTGGGATTCAGCCGTAAGTTTTGTGCTCTTGTCAGCTCCATCCTGTCTTCTGCCAAAGTCTCAGTGCTTATTAATGGTGTGCCAAGAGGCTTTTTCTCTTGCGGCCGAGGTGTTCGCCAAGGGGATCCGTTGTCCCCGCTTCTCTTTTGCATGGCCGAGGAGGTGCTTGGCCTTTGGATAAATAGTAGGATCGGATGTGGGGATATCCAGCTTGCTCGCGCCAGTAGATCATGCCGTCTCCCCCCGTTCCTCTTCTATGCGGATGACATTGTTTACTTTTGCCAAGGCAATGATAGTTCTATTGATAATATTCATGCCATCCTTGCCAAATATGCGGGGGTCTCTGGACAGATACATAATCCGGCCAAATCTAGAATCTACTTTGGCAAGTTTGTCGCTAACACTCTCAGGCGACGTGTTCTTGCTGATTATCGGATCCCGGCAGGTCGCTTCCCCTTCAAATATCTTGGTTGCCCAATATTCATTGGTTCGTCTAAAAGTCAGTACTTTAGGGAGACTACAGATTTGATTCTTATGAAATTTGGTAGATGGAAGGGCGCCTCCCTTTCCATGGCCGGTAGAATCTGTCTGGTTAATCATGTGATCATCGCTTCAACGGTGCATTCAATGATGATTTATAGATGGCCGCGTTTGCAGATCAAGAGTATTGAAGCTGCTTGTCGGAATTTTATTTGGACTGGGGATATTACCAAGATCCATAATTTTACTGTTGGTTGGAAACGGGCTTGCAGCCCTGTTGATGAAGGGGGGCTCGACATTCGCTCAATCCGATCCGCGAATGAAGCCTACATTATGAAGCTTGCCTGGGACATACTTCAGGGTCATTCTTCTCTCGGATTTCTTAAGGATAGATGGTTCATTCAGGGAGTTCCCCGTCAGAATTATTTACTATCTTCCATCCGCTCCCCTTGCCCGAGTCACGCTCGGAGGCTAATTAAGGAGGAAGCCTGGATTGTGGGTGTTGACTCCAATGTCCGCTTTTGGCTTGACAACTGGACCGGTTGCATAATCGCGGATGTGTTTGACATTCCTATGGATCTCAGGGAATTTTTCCATCAGCCTATTAGCGAGTATTTTATAGATGGTGATTGGTACTTTACTTCTAATTTTGTTGACAATTACCCGGATCTCCTCAACTCTATATTGGGCGTCCGTATCTCGGCTAGTTCGAATGACCGCCGTGTCTGGACTAAAACTGCTCATGGTAAAGTCACATCTCAGTTGGCGTACAAGCACTTGCGGACTTCCTACCCTGCGACTTCTTGGGGATCGTGGATCTGGGCCAACTTTATTCCCCGGTGTCGATCGATAGTGGTATAGAAAGCCATCAGGGGTGTCTTGCTTTCTTGGGAGGTCCTTCAGTCCAAAGGGATTAATGGCCCTTCAATATGCTTTTTGTGCCACGATGCTGAAGAAAACCTGGATCACTTGTTCCTTAAATGTGGGGTTTCCTCTAAAGTTTTTAAGCTCTTTGTTTAGGCATTCGGTTATCAACATAGGATCCATGTTGATTCTAGCTTCATGGAAGTCCTTTTGCAGAGCATCTCGGTAAAGGCTAGCAAACAAATTCACTCCCTTTGGAGACTGTTCTTCGTCACCTTTGTCTGGCTCATTTGGACTATTCGTAATGAAGTTATGCATGTTGATTGTCCTTCTGTTGTTTGTCATCAACCAATTCGAACGTCCAAGCTCACGGCCACCATCATGGCTTTGATGAAAGAGGCGGATCAACTTGACTTGGGTAGCATGAATAATACTTTGGAGGATCTCAGAGTACTTAAGTTCTTTGGGCTCCGAGTTTCAATGGGCAAATCGCCTAAAATCAATATTGTTCGATGGCATCCACCTCTTCTCGGCTGGACGAAATGTAATGTTGATGGTCACGCTTCCGGATCCCCTGGTGTCATCTCCGGTGGAGGCTTATTTCGCAACTCCAGAGGTTTGTCAAGGGCTGCTTCTCGAGTGGCTATGGCTTTGGCTTTGCGTACGAAGCGGAGCTGCTCACCGCCTGCTTGGGAATCGAATTTGCTCACGCGAAGGGCTGGACCGACCTTTGGTTAGAGACGGATTCTACTTATGTTGTTCACGCATTCACCACATCCAACCCGGACATCCCATGGCGCTATTATGGGCGATGGAAGGCTGCAAAAGACATCTTGGCCCAGTTTAATTTTCGCATATCTCACATTTTTCGGGAAGGCAACGCTGCAGCAGACGCACTCTCCTCTATTGGTGGTGATCTCACATGGTATACAACTACCCCACAATTTTTGTACAAGCATATTTTTCAGGATATGTACTCAGACTATTATAGATTTCACTAAGTCCTTTTACGTGATCTGTACGATAGTTTTTATCTCCTTTTCTGCTTGGTACTCTTTTTCCCTCTCATGGGTTTTCCCACTGGGTTTTTCCATGAAAGGGTTTTAATGAGGCCGGTTCTGCTTGGTACTCTTTTTCCCTCTCATGGGTTTTTCCATGAAAGGGTTTTAATGAGGCCGGCGGGGAGACTTTTGGGTGCTTGCCCGGCTATCTTTTAGGCTTTGATCACTGGCCTCTTCTTTTACTTCATGTATTTCGGAGGCTTGCCTCCTGTGGCTACTTCTGTACCTTTTTCTTTTTCTTTTATAATATTTTTCGCTTATTGGTTAATTTGGTCAATTTCGCTTATTGGTTATTGTTATGTTTGAGTATGTATTAGTGATGTCCGGTGCGGATATATGTGATGTCCGATGTTATCCATATGCAAGCTTTCATTCCACACCCATGGGCTACACCCATCACATAAAAAGTATCACTCCCATTATATCTGCATATGCAGTTTTATCAATATGTACGCTAACTCTACTATTTCTTCAATGGTTGATAATTAGTTACATTTTGTAATAACCTTACTGCCTTAGGGGTGTTATTCTTTCTGCCTTTTTTTTTCTTGGTAATTTACTATATGGAATAAAGGCCAAAATGGTCCTTTACTTTTAGCAAAACCAAAATAGTCTTTTATGTTTCAAATACTCAAATGATCCTCTACATATGCATAAAATGGCCAAAATAGTCCTTTTGTCCTATTAAAATGGGCTAGTGTACATCCACACTTTTATATTTAACCCCTAACTTTCAAAAACTTTCATTAAGACCCTAGGAATATTTGACTTTGTACAAAAATGTCCTCTTTCAAAACTTAAATAATTTTATTGTCCATAGGACTTCGGATCCGCATGAAAATTGGTATCAGAGCCTAGGTTTTATTAAAGAACATATTAATTATATTATTTATAATACTTTATCTCTTAGTGGTGAAGATTTAAGTATTAATGGATTCAATTAATTTGAAACCTACGAGTTATTTCCAGAATTTGGAAATAAAAATAGAATTTTCCAGAAGAAATTCTTGAACTTGTCTATAAGACAAGATATTAGCAAAATCAATTTCTTTTATAAAAATGAGAGGAACTGACTGGAAAGAAATTGATCCGGATAGCTCTAAGTTCTCACAAGACTTAAGAGAAATCCAAAAGACGATTCTAGATTATGGTAACCGGGTATTAATTTTACCTGGAAAAATCGATAACTTGAATCAATCAATAGAGGAGATCTTGAAATTATTTCAGGATCTAGAGAAAGAGATTTTAAATCTGAAATTTGATATTTCGGATATCAAGAAAAGGCAGAAGGATATTCCTGGATCTTCCAAGAATAACCAAGCCAATATTAGAGATGCATTCGGACCCGTACAAGATTTACATCAAAAAGGTAAAGCGACTATGGTTCCAAAGCAAAAATCACAACAAGAACTGATGATTGATCTCCTGAAAACAATCGAATGAGTGTTTCCAGAGCAGATCTATCAGATCTACAAGAACTTGTAGAGTCATTTTCCCAGCTTGGGATTATGGATCTAGTTAATGTGAAATCCAATGAAGTTCTTCAGTTGGGTTATGCGGAAGGATCAGGATCCAACGTCACCCACGATGAACCGCCTGATGTTCCAATGAGAGAAGGTACAGACTTCCGCATGGATGATAGCGTAGATTTGTGCCTTTTAAATCAAACACAAACTACGATATCGCAAATAATAAACCGGCTAATGCCGGGTCGAATCCATAGGGAGTTAAAAGCATATCAATTCATGCCTTGGCCATATGTATTCAAATAAGCTTATGTTCTAGCCAATAAATAAAAATAAAATAGAAATGGGTGGTCGAATAGACCAATCTAAAACTACTACAATAATTAAAATGATTCTAAGCTAATATAGTAGTGATTTCGTGTTTTCAGATTTCTTATCCTGCTAATAATGATGAAATTTTAGCAATGAATTTAATTACAATTCCCAAAAATTATCTCTCGATTTCATTTTGGTTTTCAGAATTAAAAATTAGCATCAATTCCAGCTCATTTTCCGACTTTGTTAGAAAACTAATGCACTCTTAAAATTCTGGAACTGTAATGAAAACACATAGCATAAATTAAAAATTGCAGGATTTAAACATAGTGCATATTCCAGATTCTGCAAACATTATCCAGTAGTTTAGTGATTGTTTCTGAATCAAATTAATTAATCAATTCAACCTTCTTTTTCAAGTTCAGCAAAATCAATTAATCTAACTTATGAACACTTATTCTTCAATTTCATGTTCAAATTCAGGATTAAATCAATATAAACATCGTTCCCTACACAGGTACTAAATATTATAGGATTTTCAATTATCTTTCAATTTGTATGAAGAATCCCAAATTGATGTTCAGTAATCCTCGAAAATTAATCCAAAAACAATCAACAATTTAAAAGAAGCAAGGAAAATTAAAAACATGAAATTTTATTAATGAACTCCCTGCATAACGTTGAATTCAAACTCTGGATCCCATTCCACGGCTTCTGGCTGTTGCCTCCAATAGAACCCAAATTTGAATCCTCGCTGGAGAATCCGTACATAATCTGGAATTGCATCCAAAGTTAGGGTGCAATCCTACAACACAAAATCAAAACCTAACCTAATATAATATTGAACTAATTTGATAATTTGATGAAGAAATTGATGGAAGATGGATTGGAGATGGAGGAGATGAGTTTTCTGACGTTATTTTATGATCTCCCGTGTTTTTCAGTCGAATTCCCCCTTGAAAGATGCAAAAGAACCGCTCAAAACCGACTTGGAACTGCCTACACCAAATCTGGAACTTCCCAGTCCTAGCGTAAAACTGCGCCAGCTGGAGACTTTTAGCGCAATTGGCCTGAGTTGCGCTAGCCTGGAAAATTAATTTTAGCTTTCTTCAGTGTTAGCACAAACTGACGCTAGCTTTGTGTTCTTAGCGTAGTTAGCCTTTGCTGCGCTAGATGGGACTTGTGCAAACTTTTCATCCTTCAGCCTTGGCACAAAATGATGCTAGCCTGGTCTTCCTGGCGCAGTTACTCTTCTCTTTGCTAGCTGGGACTTAGTGAAATTTTCTATCTTTTTCAGTGCTAGCACAAATCCGTGCTAGCATTTCTCCATTAACACAGCAAGCTTGAATGACGCTATCAGCTCCCAATTTCTTCATTGTTGGCACAAACTTCTACTAGCATCCTTCCATTAGAAAAATTTCTCCTTTCAGCGCCAACTTCTCCATGCCTTATAAAAATTCTTCATCCCATTACAACCTATAAAATCACATTCAAATCCCATCAAAATTAAATCATTAAAAAAACATCAATTTTGAATGCAATTTTAATCTTATTCACCTAATATCTAATATAATATCCTAATTTAAAAACTCACACAAAAATACACAAAAACACATAAAAATAAGGATTTCACTCTAAAATTCATTGAAGATATGGCTTGGAAATGGCTTAAAAGATAGCATCCAAAAGAGGCTATCAACGGACAGGTATCCGGAGGTGATGATAAATCCTAGACGTAACCCAGTACGGAACCCGAGTAGGGAACCAGATTCTTCACCCTGGGCTAAGACGGTGCTCCAACCATTAAATCCATAGGGTATAACATTGAACCTCGACATTATCGACTTTCGAAATATCAAGGAGTTGATCGAAGAATGGGTAGCTTCAATGAAAATTGCAGCAACCACCCTGGACCTCGACAAAGAGAACTTTGTCAGATTAATAGAGATGAGTCTCCAAGGATCTAAAAATCTAGGCTGGAAGAATTCCACAGTTTTGCTGAAGGAACAAATCCTTGAGGGAGAATCCAAAGCACAATCTGCGAGCGATTTGGCATCCTATTCAAAACCCACTTCGTAAGAGATGATTATTTTGAAGAAAAGAAATCCGAAAAGGCCAAGGTCTATACCCAAGCCCTCATGGGACTAGAGTTAAGAAATATTTGCGCAGTAGATGAATATATCTACTGGTTTCGTAAATATTTCTTTCGGAGTAAGATGACGTCCGAAGTAGCATGCCCCATGTTCTTTGCAAAGATTTGCAGCCCATGGAAGGAGATGTTGATTCAATCATATTCAGTACCCCCTGGTACGGTGGACTCAATAGCTCGAAGAATCTCCTTTCTGAAGGATAAGCTCAGAGAATTGTGTCAACAGACTGCATCCCAAAGGAACATCAAAAGACTAAGAGGTAAAATAAAAAGAACCCCTCTTTGCTGTGAGAATAATGATTTTCCAACAATTATAGGAGAATCAGAAGAAAATAGAAGAAAGAAGAAAAGTCGAGGCTCATACAGCAAGAGTTTCAGAAGACCTCCATACCGGAGAAGAAGATCATGGTGGTCCAAGAGCAAGGCCAGAATATACAAAACTGGATAAAGAACGGGAACGACAAAGAGTTCATCCCAAAGCTCAACTAGCTCAGCAGCAAGGAGCATGGGGAGAACGACGTCAAAAAGAACGTTCAGACGAGCCCATACCCGAGCCAACGAACGTTTCAAATACTGCAACTATTGGAAGTGTGGAGCCAGAGGCCATATCTCACCCGATTGCCCTCAGAATCTTGAGATATGAATGTATAAAGCCAGGGAGGATATCATGGAAGCGGTCTACCATGGAAAGCTGATACCAGTCTATCAGTGTGAAGACATCCCCTCAGATGAAAGCATCTACGAGGAAGAATTAAGAAGCGACTCAGACTCCCATTCAGATGGATCTTCAACCGAGTCTGACTGAAGAAGACAGGATTCAGACCACTGAAAACCTATCTGGATTCTTTTCAAGGATGACAATCTCGAATCGAACCATGGAAAGAATAATGCGACAAGATTCCAACCTCAGCCCATACGACGGATTCAGAATCGGTGGGATTGGACGAGTTCTCAATCAAATGGGACTCAACCAGAGAAGACATAACATCATCTACAAGGTAAGTGCAGGTGAGTTTGCAATTACCATGGAACTTACTTGTAATGTTATGGATATGCAATTAATTCCTAAGGAAGAGATTCTCGAGGAATTAAGTGGAATGAAAGAAGAGATTGCCATTACGATGAAATGGATCCATATAGGAGCCATCGAAGTAGTAATCAAGGCAACCTTCAAAGAAGGTATTGATTCTGAATTACATCTATCAGTTGCTTATAGAAGAATTAATAACCTTAGAAATGGCCTTCTTGGGACTATGGTAGGAAATTTATATGCATGAAAGTTAATGTTTGATATTCATCCTAGAATTTCCTATAACTTAGCCGACCAAGATTTTAGCAGAGTGCTAACCCTTCAACAGGATTTCAAAAGAAAAGATCTAATGAAAGAAGGGAACATACCATATTCTATAACTTATAGAATCTCTTATGCGCTTTCCAATAGTCATCATTCTGACCTATTTCTCAGGAAAGAGTACATAGAAATTCCTAGAATTTTCAAGGAATTTGTTAAATTCATGACTCCAGATCCTACCCAGATTCCAACATACAAATAAGAGATCACCCAATTCTAGGCAGATCAACAAGTGCTAGAATTGAGTATACAAGCCATATGTCTTTTTCGGAAGACGAAATTATGGCATATAAAAGAAAGGAGTTCATCAAAGATCTAGCTCCTCAGTCCATTGGGGTAGATAATATAAAAATTAAATGCCCTGGAGGATGGAAAGAGATGCGAGTTATATTTGACATTACTGAAAAGATTAATCGTTTTCTATGTGATGACTTATACTACTTGCAGCAGCCATCAATTGGAACCTATGAAGGAACAATTGAAATTTCAGGGCACGAGATCAGAGTCTTAGGCACCGCCGGAAAAGACAATGGGGTTATGATTTTGGGATTAAGTTTAATCGAAGGTCATAAACCATGGCTTATATTGATTCAGGATCAGGTATTTGCACGGTAAAACCAAGAGTTTTCCTTAGCGAAGCTATGGAATCATTAACCATTATTACAGGAAGAGATTTTTCCCAGACAATCTTAGTACTCAATAAGGGTATTCGACAGGCCAATATCATGATTGGGGGAACATTTGGTACACCTTAGTATAAGGTAAAAATGCCTCCTATTTACTTTCATGATACAGGAGCAGATATTTTGTTTGGTAATAATTTCATACAAACCTTTACAAAATATGTTCAAGATAACAAAAGAAATTTGTTAATTTTTACCACAAGTTGTGGAAATGATATACAGGTATTGCGCAGAGAAAAGGCATTCAACAGGTTAATGCCCATAATATTTCGCAGCAAACGTGGTGATAATGATGCCAAACTAACTCATCAAAAAATGCAGGATAAAAGAAAGTTTGGTAAGGCTTTGTTGTCATTTAGACAACAAGGGTTTGATGAAGCGGGTATTGAGGAAATTATAAACCTCGAAGAAGCAATGTAGGAAATGAAGTCATTAAAAATAACTTCATTAGACATTGATGGGGAAACTAAATTGTCCCTCAAAAATGCCAAAAGACTCATCCAGATAAACTTTAACGAGGATCATCTGGCATGATGGGATAAAAACAAAATTGAAGCTACTCTACAGGTAAAAGAACAATATAAATACGAGTATGTTCGATACAAACCCATCCTAATGAATATGCAGGATAAGAAAGATATGCAACAAATTATCAAGGAGCATATCGATCTTAAACTCATCGAGCCTGGAGTCTCAGCTTATAGTAGCCCTGGATTCTTGGTAAGAAATCAAAGTGAAATAAAAAGAGGTAAACCCAGGTTGGTAATAAATTATCAAGGTATTAATAAAATAATACAGTTTGATGGTTATTACATTCCGAGTAGAGAACACTTAACTGATTGCATCAAAGGTGCTAAAGTATTTTCTAAATTCGATTGCGAATCTGGTTTCTATCAGATTACGATGGAGAATGAGTCGAAGAAATTCACAGCATTCTCCACCCCACAAGGACAGTATATTTGGAATGTTATGCCTATGGGGCTTTCTAATGCCCCTCAAATATTCCAAAGAAAAATGGATAATCTATTTAAAGATTATCTAGAGTTTATATTCGTCTACATTGATGACATTCTGATTGCATCTAAAAATATTAAAGAACATATTAAACATCTTGAGATATTTTCTGATGCATGCCACATAGAACGTCTAGTTCTCTCTGAGAAAAAGGCCACCATCGCTGCTAACAAAATTGAATTCTTAGGAGCTAAATTGATGAAGCAGGGATAGAGTTACACGAACATATTGTGGAGAAAATCTGCAATTTTCCTGATATATTAAAGGACAAGAAACAACTTCGGAGTTTCTTGGGAGTTGTAAATTTTGCAGAAATGTTTATTAAAGCCTTGCAAAATATAGAAAGGATTTTAGACCACTTCTGAAGGAGATTGGAAGCTCTAGATGGAAATGGGAAGAAATCCATACACAGAGAATTCGTGAACTAAAGCAAGTCTGCAACATCTTGCTGAAACTCGCGATACCTCAAGATGATGATGATTTGGTAGTCTATACAGACGCCAATGATTTTCGATGGGCATGAGTGCTCATGAGGAAAACAACTACGGGGTAAGAACCCTGTAGATACACATGAGGGTTATTCGATGAACAACAGACCAAAGTTTGGCATATTAATGAAAAGGAATTCTTCACAGTATGGAAAACATTTAGAAAATTGCCTTATTCTTACTTGCAAAGAAGTTTATATTAAAGGTTGATGATACTAATATTAGAGCTTTTCTAAAAAATAAACTTGAATCAAAAATTGAAAAAGCTCGTATTATCAGATGGCAAGCTGAATATCAATATTATACTTATGATATTGATGTTATAAAATCTCATGAAAATGTTCTTGCAAATTTCTTGACAAGGGATGGAAGCATTTGAAGCTGATTCCATCATTACGAGATTCAGGCACCTCAGAGAAAACCTAGAGGAGCTATCAAAGCATTTTGGACAGCTTGAGATCAATGCACGAGCAGCTGGCCAAATACAACAGAGCGATGTGGACATGGTCCGCAACAATATACGAACCTCCCATATAGCAATGACAGTGCTATGGGAATCAGTATTAGAGCCAATCAGGAAGGCGTCAGCCTCCCTGGTAAACAAAGAGAAATGTGCCCAAAAGACCAAGATAGTCACTTACGAAGAAGCAGATTCAAGCACTGCTTCAAAAGAACCATTGTCAAATACCGACAAAAACATTGAGCAAAAGGAAACTCACATTTCTGAAAGCTCAATTCAACCCACATCCTCTGGGGTAAAAAATGAAGAAATTAACCTTAGGCCAATGACAGGCACCTCTAAGGTTTATTCAGACAAGAAGGTCCTTTCTACAGCTTGGCTGGACTACCAAGGAAAATGGGAACAACTGGTTTCAAAAAGGGGAATTAACCCCGGCAAAACAGTGATCGAGACATCCGGAAGATACAACAGGGTCTGGATGCTCGAGGGCTCGAAGCCAAAAGATGTCCGAAAGTGGTATGATTTCGGAGCATTAACATCTGCTCATACTACATCACCGGGATTTCCGAAAACAGAAAAACTTCCGGGATGGATAAGTAAGGCGGTGCATGAATCATTGCAGAACAACCCGCACCTACAAAGAGGAGATATTCTGGAGCTTAAGTTCATATCGGCAGCACCAGAAATCGTGGGAAAAGGTTCTTATCCCGTCTTTCAATTTATTAAATTATAAAGACCTGATATGATAGCCTTCAACAGAGTAAAGTCCATTGACGAAAAGGAACCATTGGTGTCTTCCATAAGTGAAGATTTGATCTCTACCAGATGAGCATGGGGATTCTGAGTCTATCTCACCGAGATGGAGAAGGTCAAATATCCATTTAAAATATTTTCAAACAATTTAAATGGATTGTTCCTGTTTAATTCTTTTACAGAGAATAGTACGGAGTTTGCGGAACCTCTTTTGAAAAGAAGATGCTACTCATCTGGGAAAATAAGTTGCCAGCAACTGAGTCAACCAGAAGAAAGACATGCAATATGATACATGTTGGCCAATGGAAAAACCACATATGCCCATATTGCGCAGAACAGGAAAAATCCCTATTCGACAAAAAGATTCGGGTAACCCAGAAGAAATCCGGATCCGAACAAGAAAAGGGGAAGAAATATCCAAAAAACTTCCACAAGCCAAAGTGAGAACAGCTGGATGTAAAAGAAAAAGAGGAGTCGGCAATACACTATAATTAAAGGCCGACAAAGCAAGTCTGGAGTAGTTGGCAGTTAGTGGCCGACAAAGAATGGTGGAAAGTTGACAAAAGATGCCACCCAAGATTAATAATTCAGCAAAGCAATAATGTAACCAGCTGGAATCCAAAGCGTGTGACGAACGCAGTGACGTCACACTGCATTAGAGAAAATTTGGAATCTGCACTTGAAGTCCGCAGGCGTCTATAAATAGAGACATTTGAAGCAGATGGAAGGCATCGAAAATCCTCCCAACTCTTCAAAATATATGTAATATTTTCTTTCTTTCTGCAAAAATTTCCTTTGTGTTTGTAATAGTATGGGGTACATCCCCAATAGTCTAGTATCCTCTACCACGAGGAGCTAAGTGTTTGTCTTCTCCATTAGGAGAAATTATGTTTGAATAATATTTTTAATATTTCTTCAATAAAATCCAGGCTTCCTATATCTATAATCTTCCAAAATTAGAATTAAACTCTTTTGCCCCAAACCTCGCTACGTCCTAAGTAGAGCTGTAAATAGAACAAACAGTTCGTGAGCTGAGCTCGTTTCGACACATATTCGTTCGTTAACAGCTCGTTCGGTAAGCTAAACGAACCGAGCTCAAACACATAATTTGGTTTGTGTGTTCGTTCGTTAAGTTCGCGAACAATTCGGAATTCTTTTTTAATGGAATGTATATTATAAAAAATAAATATTTTATCTAGTTGTTCTTTCCATTTTTCATTTTTATTAATTTCACATTCTCTCATAAATTATATTACAATATACATTACATTTTCACACCTAATTTAATTCTAAAACAAATAAATTTATTAATAAAATAAATGGTTCGTTAACTGAGCTTGACTAGGCTCGTGTTCGTTCGTTATTAGCTCGTTCGTAAGTTAAATGAACAGAGATCAAATATGAAAATTGGCTCGTTAAGATTTTTGGCTCGGTTCGGTTCGGCTCGTTTACAGCTCTAGTCCTAAGGTAGGAAACAAAATAGGACTGTGCTAACTGTTGCTGAAGGAGCCCAGAACTGGTGAACCATTGGCTGCGGTCGTGAGGTTGGAGGGAGTCCGTAAAATCCCAGAGCTCGGAAGACCCGGCAACAAGACGGTCAAACCCGATGTATGAGGTTTCGTTTAATTTTATTACGGAAGCATGTTGGGCACTTATTTGATGAATGGAGCAATAAAAATCACTATATTAAGTTTTGTGGCTAAAATGAAATAGTTTGAAAGGTTTGTGGTCAATCGAATGGAGTATAAAAGAAGTGCCAAGTTGATATTATTTTACATAAAAATGACTAAATTGGACATTAATGCAATATGTAGATGATTAATTGGGTATAAAAATAGATAAATGACTGATTTGAAAAAAGTGGAAAGAAAAAAAGACTAATTGGGCATTTATTCCTTTACTATGGGCTTGTTTGGAAGCCGGAATTTAGAAGCATATAGCAGATTCAATCAGCATATTCTCTCACAATTCTCTCTCCGAATCTGCTATCTGCTAGCGGATCCGCTGACTCTCAAACATCCGTATATGGGTCTTTTCTTTTCTTTTCTTTTTTCCTCTTTTGCATTTACAAATAAAACCCTGAAATCCCACAAAGATGATCTGCAAAATGGCCCATTCTTACCTACTTTTAAACAGACCCTTTATTGCTTTTGGTGGCTGTGTTCATTGATGATAATTCGTGTAGTTTAAATCCTGTGCCTGTTTTTCAGTCTGAATTTGTATGTGTCCAAAACTAAAATCAAATGCCTAATGGATAATAAGTCTGTGACTGTTTCTGCAGTTTGTGTGGAGGAGAAAGTATTCTTAAAAAAAAAAAAAAAAAAAAAAAAAAAAAAAAGGGGGGGGGGGGAAGATTGTGTTGTACTACTAGTGGCAGTAGAAGAGATTTGTATTGCATTGCATTATTATTCTTGAATCTTGATGATGGGGTCTGTCTGCTTCTGATTTCTGATGAGCCCCACCCTCTCATCTGTGCATTTTCTTGGGTTTTGAATTTCTTGGATGAAACCCCCATTTCTCATCACCTTCTGTTTTCCATTTTTATTATTTTTTTTTTATTTTTTATTTAAACGAAAAAAACAACTAACTTTATGCTGCATTTGTCATTTTATTCTTTCTTTTCTTTTCCCTTTTTTTTTTTGGTTGCTTTTACGTCCATGGACAATCACTGCTCATATCTCATGTCTACAGTCCACGTACTTCTTCTCCCCTCACCCGGTTCATTTTAATTAGCTATTTTGAATTTTACAATTTTGATTTAATTTTATTATAGAAATGTATTTTTTTTTAAAAAAAAAAAAGAGTAGTTTTGAGTTTTGTTGAACTTGTATAACAACATATTAATTTTAGAATATGATTATTAATCATTTTTATTTTTACTTATATAGATTTATAATATTAACCATTAAATAAATGTATTTAACTTCATGAAATGGGTGTCAACAACGGGTAGAGGGAGTAATAGTCTAAGTTCGCTTTTTCACTTATGTTTTAATCCAATTTTTTAAAATAAAAACTTTATGTTAAATACTCCCTCCATTTCTTTTTAAGTGCAATATATGGAAATGACACGAGATTTAGGGCCCGTTTGGATTGGTTTTTTAAAAAAGCAGAAGCCAAAAGTAGAAGCAGAAGCAGAAGTCAAAAGCAAAAGCATGTAATTTTTGTGTTTGGATTGAATGTTTGAGAAGCGGCTTTTTCTAAAAAATATGTTTGGATGAATAAAAATGAAAAGTGCTTTTAGAGTGTGGTAATTACCAAAAAGGACATGCTACTTAATATGATAATAAGATATATTTATAGTGTAATTTATATTAATTAGTGGGGGTATTTAAGTTCTTGCACATTTTACGAGGTGTTTTTGGCTTCTGCTTTTGGGAGAAGCACCCCTGGGCTGCTTCTCCCAGAAGCACTTTTTTCGCTTTTCGATGTGCTTTTGCTTTTTCTTAAAAACCAAAACAGACACCTAATTTTTACTAGAAGTGCTTTTGGCAGAAGCAAAAGCCAAAATCACCTCCCTAGAAGCCAATCCAAACGGGCTCTTAATGTAAGGAACAAAAGTGCTTTAATGGAAATATTACACCTCTAAAAGCATTCTATATATGGTAATGTAACATTATTATGAAACACACAAAACATGAAAGTGTTATACTTAAAAAGAAACGGATTGAGTAATTATTATCGACTTAATAGAAATACTCCCTCCATTACTTTAACATGTCCTTTGGGCTCAAATTCCACAAACCAAGGAAAGCAATCATTACCTTATTTTTTTTTTTGACACTTTTGCCCCTCCTTTATGAGAGGTTGATTTCTTCTAAGTTTATCATTGGTGGTAGTAGAAGAGTAATATTGAAAAAATATGATATAAATGTGTAAAATGACAACTATTGAGGAATACTTTTTAATTGCTAAAAAGACAACTAATAAGGGATGGATGGAGTATTAGAGTATTTTTTCACTCTTAAAAACTTATAAAAATTTTCTAGTACTTTTCTTAAATATCTTTATTATAAGCACTTTAATTTAGTTAGACATTGTAATCATTCACATAGAGTAATTCAAAAAACAAAACAAAACAAAAACCAAAAAAAAAAAACCTCAAGTAATACTCCATCCTTTATAAACCCTGAGTCCCTGACCACCTAAACCAATGATTTTCTTACATTTTGCTTCACATAAATTCTGCATTCATTAAAGCTCCGTCCTTTTTGCTTTTCTTGCTTGGCATTCCTCTCTAATTACTTACTTCCTCTCTTTTTTTTTATTATTTGCTACGGATTCACAGCGCACGCAGTCTAATGCACGTTTTAAACAATTAATAATTAAAGTTCGATACAAGTAAAAATTCTAAAAATTCAATATTTGAAAACTACACGACGAGACGAATCTAATAAGATCTCATTTGACTATATTTTAATTTTAAAAACTATGATAAAACTTTATATTAAAGTGTGTGTGAATAGTGATCGAAACCGCAATTAAAACAAAAGCGAGGAAGTACTTGAAGAGGAAAAAGAAAATCTGCACAACCCAACAGATCATCACTTGGTCTTCTTGCAAGAATCTTTCTCCTCATTTCACTCTAGAAGTGGTAAAAGTCTGTCTCATTTCTTTCAATTTCTTCAAACATTGCGCTATAGTTTTGATGCATTATTATTGGTAGTGAAGAAAATGATCAACCACCGTGTTTTGTTTTGTCTTGCTTTTCACTGCATTCAAACTTAGAAAGCTCATCTATATATAATATCTGCGCGTGTGTGTGTTCTATGTTTCTAAATTCTACTTCTTGCTTCATTTTATGTTTCCTTTTTCTTGGTTTTTAGTAAATAAACCCCTTGTCCTGTTTTGCGTGTGTGTTTTGTTTCTGTGCTTTCGTTGTTGCGTGACAAACGCTGTACATATATGTCTAAAAGATTTGGGCTTTTTTCACTTTCGCAGGAAAATGTTTTAAGATTTAGTTTAGGCCAATTACAATGCATAATCCTCGATCAGTTGGCAGGCAAATTCATAGCCATGTAATGGATGGTTATGGATATGGATTTGCTGTCCCTTTGATGAACATTGGAGAAACCATGGACAAATTAGTTTTCAGGCAAATAGCAAATCCGGAAGATCATCGATTCGGGAGCCCCGGAAAGGATGTTAGAAACCTGTCGGGTGCCTCATTACATCCCCAGATTGGCAACGTTGAGGGAGCCATGACCAGCATTTTGATGGAGGATGAACCCTTACATTGTTTTTACCTTAAACCAATTGCAGATGGAAGATGCAGCACAGTTCAGAATTGCGAAAAAATTGCAGCTTTGGGCCCTTTTAGGCATCCCTTTGAGCATACAAATGCACCATGGGATTTGGACAAAATTGTGATCCCACCTGAGCTTTCAGGGGTTGGAACAATGAGTAGTGTTCAAACGTCGAATAGATTCTTGAACTGCGATAATCCATCTTCGTCTCGATTTAGTAATGAGGTGTCCCTGATCAAGCCTCCCGGGATCCAACCAGGGAATTCAAATTCCCCGTTCTCGGGGTTGAGCTCGAGCTGTGGTGTACACCACGATGGACACCCAATGTTAGGATATGCATCTTCCATTGGTAGTACTAGTTCTTGGTTGGATAATGTCAATCCTCACAAGCCGGTTGAATTTTCATCATCAATGCTGTCCGGATCGAGGTTCCTCCTTGCAATGCAAGAAATACTTGCTGAATTAGCTGGCTATGTTGTTGAAAAAACCGAGCAGATTGGTCAGAAAATAGACGATGGAGCAAGCACGCCTTGCTCAAGTCGCTTTGCAGAAAACAGATACCGGGAGATTGATTCTGTGTTTCAAAGGGAATGTGAAACTGAGGCGAAGAAAAGGCGTCTCCTCCTTGCTTTATTGCAAGAGGTGTGTTATGTTTGTTGAAAAGCATTTCAATGTTGTTGAAACTCTAGTGCCTAATTAACAAGGGTGGTGTCTTCCTTAGGTCGATGATCGACACAGCCAATGCTTGAGCGAAATTCACACGGTGGCCTCAGCATTTCACGCTGCTACCGAGCTGGATCCCAATCTGCACTCGAGGTTTGCTCTTCCGACAGTCTCCTCGATGTACAAAAGCCTCCGGGAGAGGATCAGCAGCCACATTCTACGTGCAGAACAACGACCAGAACAAGAGAAGGCATTCGAGGCATGCTTGATCCAAAACCAGTGGGCTCTCCGTCAGCTGAGCAAGCAGGATCATCACATATGGAAGCCGCAACGCGGGCTGCCTGAAAAATCCGTCTCTGTTCTAAGGGCGTGGTTGTTTCAGAATTTCCTGCATCCGTAACCCTCACCACATCCCTTAGCTAAACATCGATCTTATACTACGTAAGCAGAACACACGCGATGTATCTTCATCTGATATATGTGGTTTTCAGGTATCCGAAAGATGCAGAGAAACACTTGCTTGCCTTGAGATGTGGTCTAACAAGGAATCAGGTAAAAAAATCAATATGTTTAACCCTGTCCACCTCTTGGAATGGGAATTCATAATCATTGTAGTAATAATGCTTTTGTTGTACACTTGTACTAATGTGGTCATGTAATTAATGAAACAAAAGGTGTCGAATTGGTTCATCAATGCCCGTGTTCGTCTGTGGAAGCCTATGATCGAGGAAATGTACGCAGAGATGAATAGAAGGAAGCGTTGCCAGAATCGCCAGGTAACTCCACCAGGCACCGCGTGGAAGTCGATCAGTACTCCCACGCCCTTTGACAACACAAGAATTTGAGGATAAAATGTATGTATCTCTTCATTATTTATGGCATAAGCTTGAGGAGAATAGGAGGTCCAAGCAAACTGCATATGAACTATGAAGTTTACAGTTAAAGGGCTGCTGCTTAGAGGAGAGTTGAAACAGTTGTACCAACTGATTTATTCTGAAGGGCTAAAAAGATTTTCTGTAAGGTTTTGCACTTTGCCTCCTGACCGAGTATGTTCCAGATTAGGATTCCTACAACGTAGTAATATTGCAGCAAATCCTCTGTTGTTACTTGTTAGCCAGCCATTGATCTCTGTAAGGCAGTATAGTACAGTTCCTTCGGACAACAAAGGTTGTAATGGAAATAGTTAAGGGCACTACTCTTGTGATCTTGTCCTTTCGGTGGCAACTGACAAACTTGATATTGTGTTGTACTCCATAAAGCTTAATGCCTATCATAAAAATAAAATAAAATAAAATAAATTACAAATCCCATATAATAAAGTAATGGGGTTTAAAAAAAAAAATTTTGCAGGGCACCCAGTCCCTGATCCCAATTATCCACCTCAAGGCTCCAACCAGTCTCCTAAGTAGCATTCATAATTAACAGGAGTACAAAAAACATGTATTATATATTACTTATTAAATTTATAATTCATAAAAGAAATTGACATTCCTAAGAGCTCTGGCTGGCTCTGTAGTGGAGAAACGTAAACCCGAACAAGTAGTTAAAACACTCAATTGCATAAATAAAAGGATCTCACATAATTTAAGGTCTTTCTCACGAAACAATGTCAATTTACTACAGCATTACAAATTACAATCCAACCAGTGAACAAAATTGTTCATTCTCACTAATGAAAATCCAACCACCGTATTTTAGGGGCATCCGGACAGGCGGACTTTACTTCTGTGAAAGACCTTATATGTCAGCTATATAAGAAAGATCATCTCACTCACACCCCGGGTATCGGGAATTGGGTTGTCAAAGCCTCAACTCTTTTCTGCAGATCCTTCACCCGATCCATCAACGGAAAGTCGGGAGAGAGCACAAACTTCATAAAGTCTTGAAGCTTGGTCCCTGAAACAGACTTCTTTGCTTCCAAAGTAATCTGTACGCCCTCATGTATGAAATCTGCAACCGCTATGAATTCCTTCTCGCCAAAACCTCTTGTAGTCATTGCAGGTGAACCTATGCGTATGCCACCAGGTACCAGTGCACTTTTATCACCTAAGCAGCGAAAACAGGAAGGGATGCAAAAGTTAACTATAGGCCTCAACAAATTCCATTAAAAAAAAAAAGCATATCCATATGAATATATAACAATCATTGGCACATTTTATATACATACCGGGTACAGAGTTTTTGTTGAGCGTGATTGATGCCATGTCCAGGATCTTCTCCGCTCTAGCGCCATCAATGCCCTGGGGAAGGTATGGGAAAGTTGATCAGCTTTAAGGTTCTAAGGCTATGTTCAGACGGAGGGATTTACTGATTTAGGAAGTTATTTCATAGGATAAGTGAATGAATTTGAAATTAACACCATTAAATTTAATTTAAATATGATGTATTTCAAATTAGTCATAAATAGAAGGATCTAAAGTCTTTCTTCAAATACCCCCCCAAAAATCCAAATCCAAACATAGGCTACTGTAAATCAAATGAAACCGACTCCACAGGAGGAAATTATTCAAAATAAAACATAAAAGAATAATGCTTACCATAGGGCGGAGATCCACCAGAACCAGATGATTATCACTCCCTCCAGAGACGAGTTTGTATCCCAACTCTATTAGCCGACTAGCAAGAGCTCGGCAATTAGAGACCACCTACAGGACAAATCAGTAGACTTGATATAAGGGGATCAGAAACTTGGATTGGCAGGGAATAAATAATTCTGAATTCTGATACCTTGCTTTGATAAGCCTTAAACTCAGGGGATTGAGCATGCTTCAAACAAACAGCAAGGCCCCCGATTGTGTGATTATGAGGACCTCCCTGCATAGCAAGAAATATATGGTTGCAAAAAAGGCGACGGACTAGAATCAAAGTTGAGGTGCCAAAATTTAGATCATATTTGATAGCAAAAGGGTTAGCAAAATACAGACCTGCAGACCCGGGAAGACAGCATTGTTGATGGCCGATTCTAAATCAACTCCCAGGACAGGTTCCTTCTTAAAGAAGATCATTCCACCTCGGGGGCCCCGGAGAGACTGCAAATATTGTCCACATTACGAGCTGATTGGCAATAATAGCTCAAAAGAGCAACACAAACAGAACACCAAAACATTATATCGAGAACCAAGATTAACCTTGTGTGTAGTAGTTGTTACGATGTCACTGTACTCGAAAGGATTAGCAACAACAGAAGCAGCAACGAGTCCACTAATGTGAGCCATATCCATCATGAGATATGCACCAACAGAATCAGCAATCTTCAATGTAGAACATAATAACAGTCAAGCCAGAATATAACCAAAAAGCAGTCATTTCATGGTGATCGAGTGAAGATTCTGGTAAAAAAGTGTACCTTCCTCATGCGAGGATAGTCAAAATCCCGAGGATAAGCACTAGCACCGGCAATAATAAGCTTAGGGCGAAACAGGGTTGCTGTTTTCTCAAGCATTTCATAGTCAACAAGGCCTGTAGACTCATCAAGCCGATAAGGCATCGACTCAAAATATATGGATGTGCCAGAGACCCGCCTCTTTGCTGTCATGAATCCATGTGACAAGTGTCCTCCATGAGGTAAATCCAAACCCTATTTGCAATTGAAACGCCCAACCAAAGAAAATATCACGCTGGATATTGCAATGCAGTAATTCAAACAAGAAGGGAACAGAACAATATTTACCATTATGCGGTCATGTGGATTAAGAATTGCAGTGTAAACCTCAAAATTAGCCGGAGAACCAGATAGTGGCTGAACATTAACACCCCACTTCTCTTCATCCAAATTAAATGCTGTGAGAGCCCTCTTTTGGCAGAGGATCTCTAGTTCATCAATGAACTCATTGCCACCGTAATACCTAAACCAACAAACATACTATGTATGGATGAAGAGGTCCAGGCAATCTTAAAAATGCATACATAAGGATACAGCTTACCTTTTTCCAGGAAGTCCTTCAGAGTATTTATTAGTCAGGCAAGAACCCACCGCTTCCATCACAGCTCGAGATGTAAAATTCTCAGAAGCTATAAGCTCCAAGCTTCTAAATTGACGATTCTTCTCACTGTCAATAATTGCTTGAACCTCAGGGTCAGCCTCTGTCAAGCTATAGTCCACAAAGGTGTTTCCCAGACCTATTCATTTCAAACCACAGCAGAATATGAGATGTCAATCAACCATATAACTACACTCAATCCACAGTGATCTAAAAAGCAAAACCATATTATCTATATAATAACAATCTAAAGCTCTTCCGTACATACTATAATTACCTTCAAGATCAGGTTTAGGAACAGACACAGAAGAGGTTGCCTTGCCGGTGGCTACAACCCCTTCAATTTGAGAAGACCTGCAAGGCTTGACTGAACTCAGTTTTACATAGTTTGGCCATCCTCCAATTCCATTGCATTTGGAAGGAAATAATGAACGATTAGTCCCAAAAGGTTGTTGAATTGAACTCATCATTGCAGATCCATTACAAGCCTGCATGATTACTTTCTTGGCACTAGTGAATCCCTACTTCAAAGAGGACACCTGCCAAACATATTCAACTTAAATGAATAAAACAAAAGTTAATCTCAGCTGCTGATTCATAAGCTAAACTTCACCACTGTTTTTGGGCAAAAGGTGTAAGCCAGGCGTATTCAGACAAACTTGTTCAAAATACTGATTCCATAATCCAGAACAGGAAGAACCCAAAAAGCCATGAAGTTAACTTAGTTCATCTTGTCCTAAAATCACCAGAGGATGTACTACAAACTGCAAAATCTGAAACTTCAACCCGACATTTATAGATACAAAAAACATAGTTTCTAACGTTACATAATCTAGCTCCTAGCAGTTTTTGCAAAAACACAACAGATCTTCCAAGATAAGAAAATTGATAGGCAACGTTCTAGAGTTGTTTCCTTTTCTTAACATAGTTCCTTCTTTAGAAAAATAGTTCCTAGCAGTTTTCTTAACATACTTTAGGGCCTGAATTAACTGCTGCATTAGCACTGCAATTGAGAGCATTAATCAGAGGGTGATGATATAAAACTCAATTCGATACATATTTAAAGAAACAAAAAATAAAAACAAAACAAAAAAACCAAAACAAACAAACAATTTGCAAATGAGACTCTAATCAGAACTCAAAACACCATCTTTGAATACAATGACCGGAGTTACAGGCTTAATCTATTTATCACCGGAAAACAAAAAAACAAACCAAATACGAAATAAAGATACTATTTTGTAGGGGTGGGCACGGTTCGAATACTCGGGATTTTTTTAGGTATTTGCTAACTGAACCGAGCAAATATTCGAATTTACTAACCGAAACTGAACTGAAAATTTTGGTTAAACTAAATTTCGGTTAAACGATAAAAATCCTACTATTCGTGAATTACTTGAACTGAACCAAACCGAGCTATCATATGACAAATATGCTTTCCGAATAACTGGAATGTTGGTTAACCGAAAAATGATCTCCAAATAGTATATACCGAACCGAATCAAGAAAATTTCAAAAACAAGTTTAGAAAATAAATATCCAAAATCGAATGACAATCATTCACAATCTTCCATTGAACAATTTACAGAAAAAAAATGCTTGCTCTATCACATAACATCTAATTTTACATTAGAGTGAGAAAAGCAGCTTCAATGGCACACATTTGCCCAGACAAATAACTGTTCATAGTGCAACCCTCAGATTAAAATACCCAAACTGAACAATTACTGCCGCAAAACAATTGAATCAAATATAGGATCATAATCCAAGGGAGTTCTCGAGAAAGTACTTTAAAAACTCAAAGCCAATACAACATAGTACTCCCTCCGTCCCGCGAATTGTGGCTCGTTTCTTTTGGGCACGGTAATTTATGTGGTGGGGTGTGGTGAGGTTTAGTGGTTAAAGTGATGTGGGTATTTGTGTTTAATATTCTAATGAATTTTGACTTTCTTTATTGTTTAACTTTGACAAAATATTATTGTAATAATTTAATTAGAGAAAAATATTCAAGTGTGGTCTTGTTAGAATCCTCTAGACGTCTAGATTTAGAATATATATTTTATATAATTTTTATTTGTACCAATTTTAAAATATGAAGAATTAAAAAAATGCAAGTGACTTTGTGTAAAAAAATAAAAGTGTATTGGGAATTGTGCAGAATAGTAATAATAAAAGTGATTACTTTTAATGGGATTTAGAAACTATTAAGATTCTAATCATATTTATATTAATTAAATTTATCTAATAAGAGAAAGTGGCCACAATTCGTGGGATAGCCCGAATAGTAATACGAGCCACAATTCGTGTGACGGAAGGAGGGAGTAGTAAAAAACAAACAGAAAAACAAATAACTGACAAGAAAACAAATAGAAAGGGAAGGCCGGAATGGGGGACCTTCAGCTATGGGAGATGCAGAGAGGCGACGGGAGGATTGGAAGGCCGGAAGGGGCTACCTCGCGAAGGAAGGGAAAGCCGGATGGGGATGAGCGACGGGACGAGCAACTGAAGCGGCGGGTGCGAACAGCTGAGCGGTCTCGCGAGAAGGGAGGGAAGACCGGAAAGTTCTGTGATTTTTCAGAAGGGCTATGAATGAGCAAGCAACAACAATATCTAACCCGAAACTACAGAACAGAAGGGCTACAGATGCAGAAAAATTCCTCAAAAACTAAAAATGAGCAAGCAATAATTTTCACTTCAATTATTTCACCGCAATATCATCAACAATGCTTATCTAAAATTATCAAAGACTCCTTCACAGCTATGAATTTCTATACCTGCAATCTGAAAAGTGACGGAACTGAAGGATTGAGGAGTAGTAGGAGAATACCCGTGCAGTGGAAGCGAGAAGAGAAGGGCTTCGAATATATTCCGCTTGGCTTTAGTGGCGTAGCCGACTTAAACCCACCATAAACCTAGACGACTGTCCTGCCTTTCTTCCTTTCTTTCTTTTCCCGTATGCTAATTAAAATATATTCATGCCCACAAATTTGATTTCATTCCGCCTCATCACAATAAGCTTTTACCATAATTAATTACTTATTTACCATATACTTCATTTATTTTTTTTCTCACATTTTCAATCATTAATAACTCAATGTATAAGTAAAATTTCCACAAATTTGATATTTAAAAACTATAATAAAATTACAAGTTAAAAATAGTATAATAAACAGTAAAAAAAATTAAAACGTAACCTTTAAAAAAAATGGAGAGACTACTCGGGAAGTATAAATATATAAGAACATTTCTTACCCAAAAAGATATACTCCCTCCGTTTTTTATAAATTGAAACGTTGGAAAATTTGGTATTATTCATACATGCACTTTAACTTAAAGTTTTATCATAGTTATACAAGTTAAAATATAGCCAAGTGAGATCTTGTTAGATTCGTCTCGTCGAGTAGTTTTTAAATATTCAACTTTTAGATTTTTACTTATACCGAATTTAAGTTATTAATGGTTTAAATGCGTATTGGACTGAGTGAAAACGGAGGGAATATTATATACGAACATTTGGGCCTAGCATAAATACATCATGGGCCAAAGGGACATTGGGCCGGAACAAAAATGGACCACTTATGAACAGTTACAAACAAATAAAAACTTTAGATTTATTTTGGAAATTTTATCCATAAATAGTAAAGAAAAAACTTTAACCATGTACAGTATGATTGGTCGCTAGTATAGAATATATGGAATATTGTGATCTGAAACTTAATGGAACTCTTTGGAAGAGCAAACTTAATGGAACTTGGTATAAGATACTTCGTCGTCTCACAAAAATTGTTAAGTTTGATTTTTTGTTTACTATTTATTATCTAAGTTTGATTCGAATTTTTATTATAGTTATGTAAGAAAAACATAATCAAGTGAGATCTTATTAGATTTATCTAATATTGAATTTAAGAATATTCAATTTTTAGTATAAAATTTTTTATTGTACACCATTTAAGTTATTAATCGTTAGAAGTATATATTAACATATGTGTCAAGTGGATTCGTAACAATTATAATTAGATGGAGATAATATGAATAATTTAAATTAAGTTATTTTAAATTGAATTATTCTCTCTCCTACATTATTATTGCTAAATCTCTGAACAGATATTGCTATCAGCCCAGCCTTTCGCTATATCGCTACTACTAAAATATTCTATGGTCATTATTACTTGTGGCAGGCATGAGGCATGAATGAATGAATCCACACAATCACCTTAGACCTTAGGTCTCTTCTGCATGCAAAGCTGTAGCTATAAGATGGAGCTATAGGGAGCTGGAGTTGTAGCTTTCAGTTCTATTTAAGTGTTTTGTACAACTAGCTATAGCTGTGAAAAAATGTATGAAATGACATAAAAGGACAAATATTTATGTAGACTATTGAATAGTGGGTTGGTTATTGGGTTAAAATTGTGATTGCTCAAAAATAAGCTCCTAGCTTATTTTTTACAATTCCGTTAGGGTGCGATCACTGAATTTCACTTGATGTACTGCGGTACATCATGGCCATTGATTTAATTTATAAATTAATGGTTGAGATCAACTTAAATGTTAAAATAGTAAATTTGTTACATTTAGTATTGTTAACAAACAATTGCTCATGGGATTCAGCTTTACTTTTCTTCTACGCATTTCAATACAATCAATCGATCTTATATTACCCTCAGATTTGCTTATTTATGCTGCTACATAATATACATACATGTTAATATCAAAACGTACCTCAAATATTCATATTTTGAGTCGCTGAATTGTTGATGAAAACGTCGCTGAATTGTTCATGAAATGGTCGCTGAATTGTTCTTCGTTGTGTCGCTTAATTGTTCATGGTAGCATACTTGAGTTGTTCATGGAAACGTTGCTAAATTGTTTTTGGTGTCATCGTTGAATTGTATATGGCAGCATCGCTGAATTCTTCATCATTGCATCGCTGAATTCCTCTTTTTGTTGTCGCTGAATTCATTTATATAGGGTCGCTGAAATATTTTTTGGTAGCATCACTGAATTATTTTTGGTAACATCGTTGAATTGTATATGTTAGCATCGTTGAATTCTTCTTTCTACCGTCGCTGAATTCCTCTTGGAATGCTCGTTGAATTCTTTTATGTAGGGTCACTGAAATATTTTTTGGTAGCATCACTGAATTATTTTTGGTAACATCGCTGAATTGTATATGTTAGCATCGCTGAATTCTTCTTTCAACCGTCGCTGAATTCCTCTTGGAATGCTCGCTGAATTCTTTTATGTAGGGTCACTGAAATACTTTTTTGTAGCATCACTGGATTGTTTTTGTAGCATCGCTGAATTCTTCTTTCTACTGTCGCTGAATTCCTCTTGGAATGCTCGCTGAATTCTTCAATGTATGGTCGCTGAAAATATTTTTGATAGCATCACATAGTATTTTTGGTAACATCGCTGGAATTCTATACGTAATAAATTTGTTACCCTTTTTTAATAAGGATTGCTGAACATAAATATCAATTACCAAATATTTGATATGATTTGCCAAATATTTGATATGATTTACCAAATATTAGATTGATAACATACTAAATATAGAATTATATGACAATTATACCCTTTTTCATTTACAACCCTTGGATTTTAAATGGACGCTTCAGATCGCGGCCTTGATGTGCTGTGGGATGCTTTGATCGCACCACAACCGGACCCTATTTTTTAATGCTACTACAGGTAGCTTCTAAAAAGAAACTTCCAAAAGCTCTCAAAAGCTCTCAAAAGCTAGTGTGCAGAACGGGGCTTTTATTACTGGGGAGTTGGGCGCTCCATGGACTACATCACGCCTTTGTACTTCATTGGTTTGGTTTTATTTGCTATATTTGTGGATTTAATACTGTTCATACAGTTATACAAGTTAAAGTATATCTAAGTGGTATGTTGTTAGATTCGTATGTCTTATAGTTTTTAAATATGAAACTTTTGAAATTTTTACTTGTACCAAACTTGAATTATTAATAATTAAAAATATACATTGAACTGCGTGCAATATGGATCCGTATATATATAAACATATTATAATAAGTATAATGCTTCTCCCAGTAGCGAATCCAGAATTTTTTTTAAGTGCTGTCTCAAAAAATATTGGGCGCTATATTTAAATTGGTGATAGTAGTTACAATGCAAATAAATATATAGAGGAAAACTTAGTTGAAATTAATGATTGTGGTGTCAGTGGTGTCACAAAGTCTAATTTACTTAAATGTAAAAAAAAAATTACCCTAAAATAAAATTTTATCAATTTAAGTGGTATTCTATGTCACTTCTTGTTTCTATGTACATCCGCGCCCTGTCGCTGTGCACTTTAGCTGAAAGGGTTCCTATACTGGAAGCATATTTTCAAGCACATTCTGGATTAATTTACAACCCTTGAATTTAAAATTATATTAATTGAACAGTAGAGATCAAATGAGGGTAAATCTGTAATTGTGATATAAATTATTTTATTTTGTATTAGTTGCAGACGTTTTCATCTTTCAGCTTTTTCAGAATCGAATAATGATTACCCGTCGGCTACCCATAATATTAATGGAGAAGAATGTGACTCTTCAAATCCAATTAAACTTAAGAGAGACGGAACCTTACTTATTACCATCATTCTGTTTGTGATATAAAACATTCTAAGCATAGTTAGTTAACATTTTGTTTTGAAATATAAACCATTATGTTCTGTTCAATTTTACACTCTAGTTGTTACTTGCTTCATATGCAGTTCAGCCTTAACTAACATTCTGTTTGCTGATATAAAACATTATGAATATAGTTAGTTAACATTCTGTTTTGTATTGTGTATGATTCTGTTATAAATTAATTTACATTCCGTTCTGTTAAATTTCTTATTACCACCATTATGTTTGCGATATAAAACATTCTGAACATAGTTAATTAACATTCTGTTTTACAATATAAGCCATTATGTTTTATTCAATTTTACACTCTAGTTCTCAAATTGTTTGCGATATAAAGCATTCTGAACATAGTTAATTAACATTCTGTTTTGCAATATAAACCATTATGGTTTATTCAATTTCGCACTTTGGTTCTCAAATTGTTTGCGATACAAAACATTATGAACATAATTAGTAAACATTCTGTTATTATTATAAAAACTCTACAAAAACTCTGCGTATTCAGGCGTGAAAAGGAAATGAAAAGGAAACAATGATAGCATTCAGAAAGAAAGAAAAGAAGTGACGACGACGACGCAGTCGAATTTTTTGTTATTTAAATTTATGAACATACGAGAAAAAGACATAATTATCCCTACAATCAATATGAGCCATGGGATCAAAATTCTATATAACGGTGGAGAATTGCTCTTGTTAGATTCGTCTCGTCTTGTAGATTTTAAATATCAAACTTTTAGAATTTTTACATGTACCGAATTTGATTATTAATGGTTTAAAATGTGCATGGGATAATGGCCAATTTAGTCCTATAACTTTCTCCTAATTCTCATTTGGTCCAGAAAGTATTTCAATTACCCAAATGGTCCTGTAACTTTCATTTTCCCAACCAATTTGGTCCTAAGGACCTTTCTGCAAATTCCAATTGGGCTCCCACATTCTATTTAGGCCATTTGACTTTTTTAAACTATTACATGTACCAAAAAAATTTATTTTTATGCAATTCAATCCTTATTATATACATCCAAATTAAAAACGTAAATTCCTTTGAAAATTGGTATCAGAGCCTAGGTTTTATTAAAGAACATCTTAATTATATTATTTATAATATTTTTTCTATTAATGGTGAAGATTTTATTTTATGAATTCAAATAATTTGAAATCTACGAGTTATTTTTTTAAAAAATATTTCAGGAATACATAAATAAAAAAATAAATAAAAAAACCTACAATTATTTTATGGATACATAAATAAAAAAAACTTACAAATAATTATTTTATTGATACATAAATAAAAAATAAATAAAAACCTTAAAATTATTTTATGCATACATAAAAAAGAAACTTACAAATAATTATTTTATGGATACATAAATAAAAATACATAAATAAAACTTACAAAATAATTATTTTATGAAAATAACTGGTAAGTATCAAACTATCTTGAATCCATAAAATAATGAAATATTCATCATTAAGGGATAAAATATTATAAATTATATAAGTAATTTAAATATATATTTTTAAGCAGATTAATTTTCAAGCAAATCTATATTTTTAATTTAATAGAAGTAATAAGGACTAAACTGAATAAAACTAAAGTTTTATGGTTAAAAATAATAGTTTTGAAAGTCAAACGGCCCAAATTGAATTTGAGGGCCCAAATAAAATTTGCATAAAGGTCCCCAGGACCAAATTGGTTGGAAATGAAAGTTATAAGACCATTTTGGTAATTAGAAAACTTTTTGGACTAAATTGGTTTTTAGTGATAGTTACAAGACCTTTTTGGACATTATCCAAAATGTGCATTGGACTGCGTGCTGAGTGAGTACGTAGCTATCTTTAAAAAACGAAAGAAGTACTTTTGATTTTCAATCAGGTGCCAGTTTGATAGAATAAAATTTAAAAGTTGTTATCCCGTGGGAAAGATACCAATAGTATGAAACGTCATAGAATACTCATGTTGGTCGACATTTTCTCGTTTGGAATTCAATCTATTGGACAGAAAACCAGGGGCTAAGGTGCGACTTGGTTTCACACTTGGCTATATTTTAACTTGTATAATAATGAGAAAATTTTAAGTTAAAATATATAAGTGAACAGTGCCACGAGAAAAAAAAAAACGGACGAAGTATAAAAATCAGGCAGGAGTTGGGATCCTTGGAGCTCCCAAGCCAGAATTCGCAAGATCCCCACATGCACAATAACCGACCCGACCCGATATCCCGTATCCGGTCAACGCACACTTCACTGTTTCGATTACTTGTACTCTGGGATTTTGTCCTTTGCATCTTCCACAAGTTCTACTGCGTTTTAACTGCCTTTGCCGCTAGTGGGGGGGTTTGCGCCTGCACTAGCCACTGGCCTATGAATTCAGGCCCACTGCAATCGCCACACGCTTCCTTACCCACTATATCACAGAGTTGAGCTCTCGATCATCTTGTGTATGTAATTTCGTGACTACTGTTTGCGATTGACGATGTTTCGCTACGCCGTTGCTGCGCTTTTTCTCCTTCAGCTCTCGATCGTCGCCATCGCTGGGGGCCGAGGTTTCATCCAGCTTCCTTCCGAGGCTCGCCGCTTCTTCAGCGATTCAGCGGAGGTCAGTGATGATTCGATTGGGACCAAATGGGCTGTCTTGTTGGCTGGATCGTCTGGTTACTGGAATTACCGTCACCAGGTGATTTTAAATTTCATTTTCCTTAATTCTCCAGTTGTTTCTCAATTCGCACTAACCTTTTCTTATTGAGCTATTTTTTATTTTTTTTTTTTTTATGAGTTTAGAATTTATAGTTATTTTACTTTGATACCGTTCGATTGATAGGCTATGTTGATTTTTGTTTCTGTGTTCAATTGAATGCCAGATTATGAACGAAGTATGGGTGCTCGATCTCTGATTTTCTGTTTTAAGTCAAACTCTCTTGCAACCGTCTTTCCTGTTCCTCTTCTTCTTCTTCTCTTTTTTTTTTTTTTTTGGCGTGTTCTACTTACATTCTCTGAATTTATTTTGCTACTGGACTTGATCTCAAGTTCTTATTTGCAACATGGTTGAGTATTAGTATTCCATCGGTATATATGGCTTGAGTAGTAATCAAGCGTTCATTCATCAAAAAGATTATGCTAATAGTACAAAATAAGAGAATCCACTGTTGCAGCGAAATGAAATAGAAATAGATATTTATCCGAGTTATTATAAAACCAGCCTATGGAGGAGTCCTCGGCAAGTTGCACCAATAATTGCGTTAGAAGGGCCAGTGTAAGGCCATATTGCTCCTTTATGTCACTGTATACAATTTCATAAAGTTTATGTACGTGGGGCCATCTGAACAACTTACATGTAATTGCGAGCACACAATATGATCTTTATCCTTTCTCACAATTCTTTGAGTAGGTTTCGTCATAACTTCTCCATTTCTTTGCCTTTGATTTTTCTTCTTCTATCTTCCATCCTTCCTTTTCTTTTTCTTTTCTTTTTTCCTTTTTTTTTTTCCCTTTTAATTATTCTATCTTCCGTCCTTTATTTCTGTCTTTAAACATGATTGATTGTGACATTCAACAATAGGAAAAAGTTGTTGCTTTCTGCTTATGAAAATATGACAGCATAAGAGTTTCCTCATACACAAAAGTCTAGATGATAGGGTTAATGTAGCATTTGGCACACTATATAACAGAAAAGTCAAACTTGATGGGCTGCTGCTAATCATCTAAAATGCCTACTAGGCTATGGCCAATCAATTTTTAGATAGGCTCATGGCCTTGAACTTTTTAAGTGACTTTAGCTGATTCCCATAAATAAAAGTAATACTGAAGCATGTCTAGTTACTACATTCAGGATTTAACAGCGGGATGTTCTTGGTTGTGTAGTTAAAATCCCACTAAATTTACCACTACTAGTCATGTGTTCATCATGCTTAATATCATTTTGTACTTTGCCTTTTCGCAGTCAATATAAATAAGATGAGTTCAATCTGGCATCCACATATGTTAGCTGATAATAAGCTTTTATCTCTTTTCATAGGCTGATGTATGCCATGCGTATCAACTCTTAAAAAGAGGGGGTCTTAAAGATGAAAACATTGTAGTTTTCATGTATGATGACATTGCTTACAATGAAGAAAATCCAAGGCCTGGAGTCATCATCAACAGTCCTCATGGTGAGGATGTCTACAAAGGTGTTGCAAAGGTCTGCCCCACTGTTTCTTGGTTGATTACATACCAAATTTCATTTGCTTTCCTTGTTCTGAGTTTTCATCCAATAGGATTATGTTGGAGATGATGTTACCGTCGACAACTTTTTTGCCGTTCTTCTTGGCAACAAAACTGCAGTTAGAGGTGGTAGTGGAAAAGTGGTTGACAGTGGTCCAAATGATCATATATTCATCTTTTACAGTGATCACGGTGGTCCAGGGGTGCTTGGTTAGTAACTTTGTTGCAACAATTTCATCATCTGTTATGTTCATGATTTTTGTGAAGGTTTCTTGACGCAACGAGTGGAATATGATTTAAGAAGGAAAGATGTATTTTCATGCGTCTTGGTCTTGATAAAATATGCACTTCAATTGTGAAATTAAAATGTACCAACATCGTTTACAAATAGCTGAGATACTCTTTTAAATATCACATTCTACACACTTTAAAATAACGGAGCAAGAAGTTACATGTGCCATGTTCATTTACAAGTGAAAATTTGTTTAGTAAGCCCTAGAGCTCTACATTTTATCGAATTAATTCATCATTGGTGTTGCAGTAGTTTGCTAATATCATTGAGCAAAAACCCGTTCCAATCCTGATAAATTTTGCACTCAGTACCCTGAGAATATCTTTGCAGTTCTTGATACTATCCATATCTGTTTATGTATTATTCATAACAAAGTTATATGTGTTCAGGGATGCCTACCAGCCCTTATCTTTATGCGGATGACCTGATCAAAGTTTTGAAAAAGAAACATGCCTTAGGGGCATACAACAGCTTGGTAGATCAGTTTTGGCTTTGTACATTTGAGTAAAAGTACTATGTATACCCAGCAATACTTTCATTCTCCAAAACACTAATGAATTGAATTATTTTTTTTTAGGTATTTTACCTAGAATCTTGTGAATCAGGAAGTATGTTTGAAGGCCTCCTCCCTGAAGGCTTGAACATATATGCAACCACTGCATCCAATGCTGATGAAAGTAGCTGGGGAACCTATTGCCCTGGGGACAATCCTGGTCCTCCTCCGGAGTATGAAACCTGCTTAGGCGACCTGTATAGTGTATCGTGGATGGAGGACAGGTATGCATCAGTTTTAAACTCGGACAGGATATTGACAAACTTGAAAATTACATTAAAAACAACACTCTCCTGCATATATTATGCCAAAGTGACTGGCTTATAGAAAACTATCCACATTCCAATGAAAGACTTGTTTCCGTAAGCAGAAATGATCCACCTTTCAATGAAATGACTCTGTAAAACTGGTGATTTAATTTGATTTTAGGTATATAACTTGTGTCTTTTAAACATTTTAGAAATTTTTCTGGCTTCTATTGACATCATACCATTGTGGACAGTGACACCCACAATCTTCGAACTGAAACTTTGAAGCAACAATATCAGCTGGTGAGATTTTGTTAAATCACGAGTCTTGCTGAATGCCCACTTAGATTTTCTCATCTTTCTAATATTTTTTACATAGAAATGAATATACTTCATTTGAGTTTGCAGGTCAAGCAGAGAACTGCTTATGAAAACTCTGATTATGGCTCCCATGTCATGCAATATGGTGATCTGGAACTAAATCATGAGCATCTTTATATGTTTATGGGCACGAATCCTGCAAATGACAATTTCACTTTTCTGGACGAAAACTTTCTGCATCCACGAATGTCTTCCAGAGCTGTCAACCAACGCGATGCTGATCTCCTACATTTTTGGGATAAGGTATGCTTGTCATTGAAGTTGGAACTATGTCTAAATTATTTCATTCATTTCCTGCATTCCCTCCCTCTGGCAGTTCCGTAAGGCTCCAGAAGGATCCTCCAGAAAATTCAATGCTCAACTGCAGCTTGCGGAAGCAATGGCACACCGAACACACATTGACAAGAGCATTAAGCTCATCGGCAAGCTGCTTTTTGGTATCGACAAGGGCCCTGAAGTTCTGAACTCCATCCAACCTTCCGGAACCCCTCTTGTTAACGATTGGAATTGCCTTAAAATGCTGGTACAATATTTTCATAATTCACACTTTTCCTATTTAAGGGGATAAGGCGATACACAATTCAGTTTCCCCAATAAAAAAGAACACCCCTCACTTATCTGCTTTACAGGTTAGAACATTTGAGACTCACTGCGGATCATTATCCCAATACGGAATGAAACACATGCGATCCTTTGCCAACATCTGCAATGCAGGTGTCGGTAGGGAGCAGGTGGCCGAGGCATCCGCCCAAGCCTGCACCAGCTTCCCTTCAAATGCTTGGAGCTCTCTTCACAGGGGCTATAGTGCCTGAAACCCTCATATAGTACATGATAATATCTCAACAATATTCGTGGACTATGTATACATTGGGACATTGGCTCTTTCCTACTGATGGTGTATGATTTATGTATAGCTTCAGAGAAGCACAAGAAGAAATAGGGTTCAAGTCGTGTTTATATTCCATATATTGTGTATAGTATATTGGCCTTGTTTATATGGTGATGGGATTTGGAAGAAACATATGGATTGCGTACGCCGTACGATCGTTTGCTTGTGGTCAAATCCAGTGGGTTTCATTATGTAATGATTGTGTATATTGCAGAACATTGTATTGGTGACGCATTGTTGTTGTATCCAGTGGATTTGTTTGTTTGCAGTTTGGGGAAATGATTTTTTATTTTTTTTAATTACGTTTATTTTAAAAAGATTATACTCTTAATCGTTAATTGGTTACCACTTAAGTATTTCATAAATAGTTCAAAAATATAAGAAATACTATTATTATAACAAATAAGACAAAATGCAAGTAGCGCTTCATTATATACGAAGACATATAAATATCTTATGCAAAAATCACATGTAAATTTGCTAAAAAATTTAACATAATCCACCACCTGCATTTTGCCATGAGTTATTAAAATTTAAACGAATCCACCCTTGAATCTTGATAGAGGCCATTTATTTGTTTGTTTGTTTGTTTGTTTTAATTAAAGAAATGTTATAATGGCATTTTTTTTTTTGAAGAGTATGAACATGTTAGTAAATGAGTGGTGAGAACCCATTCTACACAAATTATAAAGGGATAAAAGAGAGATATAGGGGGCCGGTTGGGGAATTCGAACCCCAACTAATATGTTGGAATCAAAGGACTTGACCATTAGACTATGTATAACGGTGATCCTCAAGAGACCAGGTCCTTCCCACATCAGCATTTTCCCCAAAAAAAAAAAAAAAAGGGAAAGAAAATCTAGTGGTTGGCTTGGGGTGGTGGACCACCCCCTCAATTGAGACCACTTGGTCTCCTTCTTTGGGCTAATGGGATGGAGACACTTGTCTCCATTCCATTGGTCTAGTAATTTTTTGTAAATTTATATAATAAAAATGATTATATCTTTTATATAAATAAATAAATATAATTTTAAAATATCCCAAATTTTATAACTTTTTATTCTCTACAAATAGAGACCACTCTTGCTATATTTTTATTAAATACATAATATATCAATTTTAATATATTTAACCTATTTTAAATTTTAAAATAATTATATATAGTGTTGTGGTTGGATGGTTGGGTGGTTATTGATAGAGTATGTAAAATTTGAGTGGTTGGGTTGGGATGAATATTGATGAGTTGGATGAGAGAGAAATTAATAAAATAATGAGATGGTTGGATGGTTGGGTGGTTGGGGTGGTCATGGATAATGGTAGTCTTAGACTAAGTCCACATCCCATGTTTTAATTGCATGTTGAAGAGACCTTGCTAAAATAAGTCTCGAGGTATATTCAATTTTGACTTTATTATAATTTTTTTTTGGATTTTAAAAATTTGTTGGATTTAGAAAATTTATAAACTCCTCATAGCGTTGACAGATTTTGGATAAATTCTATATAGAATTTAGCTGATTTTGTATAAAATCCATATAAATTTTTGGTTGTTTTGAGATATTTTGTATAGTTATATATTTTTTTATAAAAAAATCATTAAAATTATAGGAAATTAAAATTTGTATAAAATACCTCTAATTTTTTTTAGAAATATACAGTGAATACATTCAAATTTTGAAAATCCAAAAAAATCTTATAGAGTATTGAATTAATACATCCATCTTATTTTCGGTGAATCGGTTTCTTAGATTTTTTAAATTTATTCAATCAAAAAGTGTCCCCCAACCCATCATTAAAATTATTTTTTGATCTAATACTAATAATTTTCTACCCCAATTCATTATCAATGACAAGTCTATGGAACAAATTCAACAAAGAACTTACCCCCACAAGCTGGTTGTGAAAAGCTCATGCTCGATTGAGCTTATGCTGGTTTGTGGATTAATCGTAGAATACCAACATATATTTATACTACGTCGCAGAGGTACTACCATATAACCAACACCCCATATCTCTCAATTATATAAAAGAAAAAATTATACAAATTTAATATTCTAAAATTACGCAATTTGATGAATTCAACATCACACTTTACTGTGTTTTATCCTATATAATTGTGTCAAATAATTGAATTAAAGTTATTCAATGAACAGTAACAACTATATAAAATTTTTATTTTTAAAAAAACGAAGGGAGTACATTTTAATTGAAATTTCTATAATTTTATTTATTGAAGTATTTAATAAGAACAATGAAGTTGTCCGAGGTCATATCAAAAGATCTATAAACCGAACAATTACAAAACAAATATGAGAAATAACCCTATTTGAGAGTTTTTGTTAAAAACTATTTTAATAATAAAATTATACTGAAAGTAATATTTAATAATTTATTCATATATTAAATACTTAAATGAAAATAAGATATCTTAAAAATTTAAATATTATATTTGAAAAAAATCATAAGTATATTAGAAATAATGAAATGATTTTATATCTTGTGTAGTTTTACATGTACTTAATTTAAGTATTTTTTTTTTTTTTTTGGAAAGCCATGAGGCCAGCAAAAGGAACACCTTACAAAGGGGAAAAGAAGGACCGAAAAAAGAAGGCTAAGCTAGGGGGGAAGAACAAGAGAAAAAGGACCACAACAAAGAGCTCAGCATCTCAAATAGCAGACCCCTGCAGCGTCTGCTTCCCATACATGACGAACGAAGTCGGGCGGGAATGCCCATGAGGTGAAGAACGCCTCCTCCAAAGCCCCATGCTTAGCCAGCCCGTCCGCTACCTGGTTGCCCTCTCTCAAGATATGATGGAGTGTACAAGAGTCAAAAGAGTCCCTCAATTCCCTAAAGTGCTGGACGATAGCAACGTAGGGATGGAAGGGATTGAGGTTCTCAATCGCTTCAATGGCGGCAGTGGAGTCAGAATACACCGTGACAGACTTGATCCCCATAGCTCTGACCTGTTGGAGCCCCTTCACTAGCGCTTGGAGTTCAGCAAACATGTTAGTCTGAATTCCAAGGCTACCACATCCTCCCATAATCCATTGACCAACATCGTTCCTAACGACATAACCGAACCCTGCTTTCCCTGGGTTGCCAACACTGCTCCCGTCCGTGTGGAGAATAGTCCCTTTAGCCACCTTCTCATTCCATTGCACCAGCCTCGCCATTCTGCTACCACGAGACCTAGTCATGGCTTGGTTCTCAAATCTGGGCTGTGCATCGCCGGATTTCCCTCACAAGGTACCAGCAAGACTTCTGAGACCCTCGAAAAATCCTAGAGTTTCTTTCCACCCATAAACTCCAGATGGCCACTATGAATATGTTACAAAGGGCCCGGAACAAACCCAGCATGAGTTCTTTAATGTTTGTTTGAGGCACCATATCACAGTCGTATGGGATGGTGATGTGAAGAGCCGTCCAAACCTGCTTTGCCCGACCACAATAGAATAGGCTATGTGCCCATGATTTCGTTTTGACCCCACAAAGAGAGCATAAGGGATTCGCAACCAGCTTGCGTTGGAATCTAAGTAAGTTTACCGGGAGGGCGTTGTGACAGATGAGCCAGATCGTGAAACAGAATTTGGCAGGGAGCCGAGGGTTCCACATCCATTTCCACCCATGATCCGTGACCTCAGCCTTAGTGAGGAAGTTGAAGGCTGATCTTACAGAATATTTTCCGGAGGTGGCTGCATCCCAAATCCACATATCTCTGACTGAGGGATGTATATCGGGGGGTGGGGTACTGGTAATCTCCTGCAGGATGGTCCAGGGGACTTCCGAGCTCACATTGCCCCAGTTCCATTGGCCATTAACCACTACATCTTTCCATTTGAGGTCCAAGTCTTGGGAGTTGACACAGGTCAGGAGAGGGCCCAGCTGCTGCCCTTTCCACCCTTCAGAAAACCACAAAAACGACTCTCCATCACCTAGTCGTAGCTTGAACCCATTCCTTAGCAGGGGAACAATCTTGTACATAATCTTGATCACATGGGATTTGCAGGCATTAGGGAGGCAGAAGGGGTGTTCTGTGCTCATCCCTAATCCCTTCATATTCTTAACCCAAGTTTTGTCCGGCGAGTGGAGGACGTTCCAAAGAAGTTTGCTGAGGAGAGCAACATTCATATCACGCGATTTCCTTAGGCCAAGACCCCCTGAATAAACAGGTGAGGCCACCCTATCCCATTTAACAAGATGGATGCCCACCCCTTGGCGATCCTTCCAAAGAAATTTGTTAATCTTCCTGTCTATAGCTTCACAAACTGCTTGGGGGAACCAATGCATTTGCATAAAATAAGCCGGTATCGCGGCCAATACAACCTTACAGAGGGTGAGGCGTCCCGCCTTATTGAGGAGTTGGTTGGCCCATCCCTCCAGCTTGTTCCCAATTTTATCAAGAATAAATTCAAAATCCTTGCATTTACTTCTACCCGAAATGTTGGGGAAGCCTAGGTAGCTGTCAAAGGACTCCACTTCCTTCATGTTCAAAGTATCAGCAATCCAACTTCGTTCCTCCCTCATCACATTCTGAGAGGCCATGAAGGATGACTTATCAGGGTTAAAGTGTAGACCGGAAGCCTTGGCAAACGTATCCAGCGTCTTAGACATACACAAGATACTGGTCTTATCCATCTGGGAGCACAAAATAAGGTCGTCCGCAAAGGATAGGTGGGAGACCCCTTCCTCTCATCCCAACAGACCGATAGGCTTCCACTGGCCATTACGCACCGCTTGGTGTATCATGAGCGAGAGTTTTTCCATAACGAGGATGAACAGGTAGGGGGAGATAGGATCCCTCTGACGGAGACCCTTGCTAGGGGTAAACTCTTCGGTGGCTCGACCGTTCCACAAAATAGAGTAGCATGGAGATCTAACACAATGCATGACAAGCATCCTAAAACCAACCGTCAGCTGTAATTCCCTCAGGCAGATTTCAAGGAACTCCCAAAGTACATTGTCGTAAGCTTTGGCGATATCAATCTTCAAAATGATCTGTTTATGGCCACCTCTTTTCCCACCCATATTGGTAATCAACTCTTGAAGTGTAATAGCGTTGTCAGCTGGGCCTCGACCGGGGAGGAAAGCCGCTTGATTGAGAGATATAGTCTCCTGGAGAGTGGGTCTCAACCGAGTGGCTAAGATCTTAGTAAGAACTTTTTAGAGGAAGTTGCACAGGGTTATAGGCCGAAATTGATGGATACGGAACGGATTGGGCACCTTGGGGATGATGTAGACCAAAGCCTGAGAGAGAACCGCTGGGAATTGGCATTCCTTAAAGGACTGTTGCACAAGATCAACAACTGACTCCCCAATATATGCCAATACTTTTAATAGAAAAGCCCGGGGAACCCATCCGGTCCCGGTGCAGAGTCCCCGTTCATATGAGAGACAGTAGACCAAACTTCTTCAGGCGAGGGCAACGCATCCAAATGGGGGTTCTCCTCCAAAGAAACCCCATGCAAGGTCGGCATATCCGTGTTGCTCTGGGGGCCAGCCTCCCCTGACTGGTAAGTCCCCCTTTGGAGTATAAGGATTGAAAGTATTGCCTGGCATGCCCACTAAGGATAGAATCCTCCTCGCACCACTTCTTTTCAGGAAGAAATAACCCCTGGATTTTGCTGCGATTTTTGTTGGCCTTGACTCGGGCATGGAAGTAGGCCGTGTTCCGGTCCCCGGCCTTAATCCATTTGTCCCTAGCTCTCTGTTGCCAGAAAATCTCTTCCTGGAGAAGGACAGCATCCAACTCTCTTCTTAACTGAGCTTCCAATAATATGAGACGAATGGAGTCGACTCTTTCCAAGGTGTTGGAGATGCCTTCCAGCCGCTTGAGGATCTTAAGTTTTCTCCATTTGAAATTCCCCCCATGAGATTTGTTGAAAGCCATCGAGGCCTTCCTGACCATGTCAAGCTGACTGTCAAAGGTATGAGTCGGAATCTGCCAAGCCCCTTTAACCACTGAGTCATAATCGTTGAAAGTCGCCCACGCCGCTTCCCATCTAAATGGCTTGGTACCCAAGGGTCTAGGGTCCTTGCCATACCGTAGCAGTAGGGGGCAATGGTCAGAGCCATTCTTGTCAAGAATTCTCACATAGCTGTTGGGGAAGTCCAGAATCCAATCGAGGTTAGTGGCACATCTGTCCAAGGTTTTCCTAATCACATGGTGTTGCCCCAAAGGTCTCGACCATGTGTAAGTGCCCCCTTGAGTGTTGAGGGAAGAAAGTTCGCAAACTGATAACACCTCTCCAAGTTCCTCCGCTCGCGACACATTATACTCACCCCTTTTCACCTCTCCAGAATGGAGAATTTGGTTCTAGTCACCCATCACTACCCACGGCCCCGTGATGACCGAGGCAAGTGAGATAAGATCAGTCTAGTTCCTCTTACGTTCATTATATCTTGGCGACGCATAGAGGGCCATGACACACCAGCTGGAGACACCATTGTCCACGCTAAACGTGATTAATCGATCCCTCTTATCAATAACTCGGGTGGCCAAGCCAGAATTGGATTTCCCTAGAACCCACACATCTCCTGCTCTGCCCACCACTTCTTGAATATCAATTGGAACAAAACCCAACTTGAGCAAAAAAACCCGGGACTTGGAGAAAGTTGATTGTGACTCCAAAAGGATCAGAATATCCGGGTCATTCCTACCAATAAGGTCCCTCAGGCTCCTTCTCGTCTTACTAGCAATGGCCCCCCCAATATTCCAGGAAATCATTTTAAAATTGTTGTAATCCATAAACAAAGGCTGAGGAGAGTATTCTTACAGGATGGTGGCCGCACCTAATCCCGCATAGCGTCCATCTCATCCGGTGGGTCGCCCACAGGACCCTGTTCCTCAAGCTGCTCTTGAGGGTTAACGTTCTCTTTCATTAGCACTCTCTGGAGGTTACTGGCGAAGTCTGCCTTCCCCTGTGTATCCCCTTTCTTCTCTGTGGTGAGGGTGTCTCATGGGGCCGCTCTATGTCTCTTAGTACGGAGGGAGTTGTCCGCAAGTTGAGAGACGAAAGGCTTGGGCACAGCCCTCCCCATCAGGGCCCCTTCCTTCCCCTTAATTATGGGCTTCCCAGTAGTTCCCTTATTGGGCTTTGGCCCAGGTTTCATCGGTCTCTGGTTAGGCTTGGGTTCTGGATAGAAAAACTCCTTAACTTTCTTGGGCCTTTTCCTCAAAACTTTGATCTAATCGCCCGAGGTAAGTTGAAGAGGTAGGGCCTGCTTGTCCTTGCTAGCAGCCAAATCCTTCAAAGGGGCATCAGCCTCGTCTCCCAAGACCTGCTCGTGAGGGGTTACTTCTGAAGGGGTCTCGTCGCCATTAATGCTTGCAGGTTTTCCATTGACCTCTGAAACCTTAGCCAAAAAGGGTGCCTGATCTGTGTCCATAGTAGAGCCATCCTGTTTGTCTTCTTTAACCTTAGTGGGAATGTCAACGACTCCTTTGCTACTCGTTGCTTTGTCAGTATTGGCCTTCTGCAGGGGGTTAGGTACCCCTGATGCCGCCACAGCTGGGGTTGCTCGAGGGGTGGTAGCCGGTTCATGTTGACAGATATTGCTTGCATGGCCATAACAATGGCATCTAGAGCACAACAAGTGGAGGCCCTCGTATGCAACCTTATGCCATCTATCGCCGGAGAAAACGCTGGACACCACGGGCAAGCTCAAGTCGATTTCTACACAGACTCTCGCATACCTGCCTCTATTTACTCCCTTCGACATGGCGTCAACTCGGATAGGTCTATCGATGGCAGCAGCCATCCTGGTTAGGATCAACTCATCGAAGTACTCCGAGGAGAGGCCGGGGAACCTTGCCCAAACACAGGTTTTCTTCGGTGTTTCCTCCGCTGCCACAAAATTGGGTTTCCATGGAAAAACCGTTAGGTAACTGTCGAAAGCCATCCAAGGTCCCTCACTAAGCACCTTCAGTCGATCAGCCGGTCTGTCGAACTTCACCAAAAAGAACCCCGCGCCCATGTCGATCATCTCGAAGCAGTTGTAGAGCTTCCAGATTCTGGCCAGCCTATCACGCAATGCCACATAGCCGACCTTCTTGCCCAACACCGAGACTATGAGTCCGTCCTCAAAGGGTTTACAAATGCGTTCGTGCAGCCGAGGGTCTACAGTAACGCGAGGTTTCAGGCGGTCACCATTGATGAAGTCCACAGTCACCAACTCAGCGTAGGCTGGATCATCCATGAGCGAGCCTGGAGCGGCACTCTTTCCTTCCATGACTTTATCGCGGAAGGACATTTTCACACCACCGGAGAAGGTGTATCCATCTTGGGGAGAGGGGGGGGACTGGTCGCTGGAGAGCCGGCAAACCGGGGGGGAACGGAGGAGGAGAAACGGGGCACTCAGACTGCCCCATCCCTAGAGGAAGAAACAAACCCTAAATCGAGAGCAAAATTCGAGAGAGAGAGAGAGAGAGAGAGAGAGAGAGAGAGAGAGAGAGAGAGAGAGAGAGAGAGAACTCTAAATTCTCTGAACTAGGTGCCGTGTATTTGATAGTATACACTAAGAGGGTGTATTTATTTAAGATTTTTTGGACTTTTAAAGTTGGGGTATATTCAATTTAAATTTTACAAAGTCTTTAAAATTTTTGAGTATTCAATACAGATTTTAAAAAATCTTTAAAAATTTTGAGGTATTCAATAGTTCATGGATTTTAAATGTTTATAGATTTTAATGGATTTTAAGTAAACAAAATCACTCTAAACAATTCAATATTTCTAAAAGTCAGACAAACTCTACATAAAGTCTACAGAAAATCAATCAACTCTACGTGAGTATATGAACTCTCCAAATCTACCAACTTTTTAAAATCCATAAAACTCTGGATTGAATACACCCTTTAAGTACCATCATAGGACTCAATGACATTACAATAGGATTTTTAAGTATGTGTAAGTTGTAACAATGTCATACACTATCTATTTAATTCAATATTTTTAAAATTTTCAATTATATCAATTTAAAATTTTATATTCAATTGTAGTATAAGTTATAGTATAAAAGTAATAATTTTATAACTTATTTAGAATTCAAGAAAATTTATAATAAAAACTAAATACATTTTACCCATTAACCATTACATTTCCTAAGACAATGGTATTAGTATTACCATTAATTACTATTAAAAGAAATATTAATAAAAAATAATATATTTCCTAAAATTAATAAATAAAACTATAATATTTTGAATGAAACTCCCATCTTGATTTTTTTTTCTACACTTTACAATTCAATAGTTTTCATGAATGTATAATAATGGTATACAATTTCTATCTAATTCAATTTTTTAATATTTTTTTATATTTATTTATATAGAAAAGAGATATAAAAAAAGGAGAGGATATGAAAAATAATTAATGTGGAGGGTTTATGTTGGAATTAATTAAAGTGACTAATTTAATGTCGTAATAAATTAATGAATGAGAAGTCTTAGAGGGAATTTTTTGTACAGGATACTACACGTTAATATATTACTTCTTCCATCCCAGGTCAAACGATATGTTTGACTTTTTAACACTGTTCATTATTCAATTTTTTTTTTCTTGATGACCAGGGGCGTTTAAAAATACGTTGGCAAAAGAAAACTAAAAATATACAGAAAGTTTATTATTCAACTTTGACTCAACATTATAATAAGTATATAAAGTACTTGGGAAAAAAAAGTTGAGTTCGGTCTTATTAGATTTGTCTAATCATAAAGTTTTAAAATATATATTTAACATAATTTTCTTGTATATATTTTGAAATATTAACGAATAAAAAGGTAAATTAGATTGTGTGCATAAATTTAAAAGAATATATTAATTTCTCTATTTTAATTATTTTAAAATAGATACCGAGAGCTTATTGATTTTATAAATTATTTTAATGCCACTTCTCTATTTTTCTTTTATTAAAGTAAACGTTAAATTCCTAGAACAATCTTTTCAAATATTTTTGTTAGAATTTAAATTCTTCCGTCCTAACTTAATTTATAAGTCCTCCCACTTTCAATCTATAGGTTGGGGTTCGATTCTCCACCAAACTCTTATCATTCTCTTTTATTCTCTTTGTAATTTATGTAATATAGGTTCCCACTATTTTTTCCTAAACTATATAGGCTGTTTAGGGGAAAAAAAAACCTTAATTTATAAAGTACCAAATTATTATTTTCCACTAATAAAAGGGGCGAAGAATCGGTTAGCGAGCGCCGGTCCACCGAGAGGATGCTTCCATCATTAATTTTCTTTTATTCTTGTTTCTTTTGTTTTTGGTACATCAATTTTCTTTTATTCTAATCTTAAGAAAAAGGACGTAAATAATAAATACTTTTAAAAAATATGTAAACGTCCAACTGACGGAAGAAATTATTCCGTCACAGTACTTGACGCCGTGAATCCAATTCCGTTCTCTATGAGACGCCTTATAGAGCAACTTAAACGAGAGGAGATCCTGACCGTAGATTATTATCCAATGGCTGTAGATTGCGAATGAAGAAGTGCAGGGTATAAAGATGGTGGGTTGAAGAAGAAACCAGAGTTTGTTGTTTCCTCTCCATTCATCCTTTACAACAGGAAGGAGCTCTCCCTCTCTCCTTCTCTCTAATCATATAGAATTTGATTAAGACGCTGAAAAATTTGTCGGTCGCATTAGGTGAGTGGAATGTGGTGAATTATCGTGTAACTGGACGATCTAATCCTCGTTCTTCGACGCACGACGATTGTTCTTTTTACGACTGTTGTTTTGTTCTTCGGTTTGGAGATGTTTGAGATGCAGAATATGCGATGATGACGGTTTTTGATTGTTGAATTGATGGTGTTGTAATGGTTGTTTTTGAGAAGATATTGAAGCTTGATTTTGTTTGCAGTATTGCGCAAGGTTGGTGAAGATTGATTGGATTTTCGGAAGGATTTTGAGCTCGAAGGTCTGAAATCACGGCCATCTTTCTGATTTCCTTAGGTTTACATTCATGATACAACTATTTCGAGTATTGATTTGAATTTTTTTTTTGGTTTGACAGGAACATTTTGGGAGATTCGAGATCAGTTTACTGGATAGGAAGATCTGAGCTGATTGCGAAGACCTAAGACGAGCTTTGATTTCTTCGGATTTTACCTTGAAATTACCGTACGGGAGCGTCTGAGAGTCGACGGAGTCCTGAAGTCTACGAATTTTGTTGCCTTTGTTGTATCTCTTCACCTCTCTTGAGCTTCTTCTGTAGGGGATACCCTGAATATTTTGAGGCAGAATGAGATTATAGAGGTGGCGTATTTTGCCATTTATAAAAGATCAGAAAACAAGAGTTGAATTTACATTCTGGCTGATGCACCTCCAATTTATGTGATTGCAGATTCACACGATCCTGTGCTAGTGTTTTGCGTTTATCGTATTTTTAGAGCTGAAACAGAATTCAGATTATCTGTCAAGAACAGAGGTGCATCGAAGACGAAAGAAGGTCTCAGGTAAAACCATGATGTTTTTTCTTATTCTCAAAACTCCTCCTAGAAAGTTTTCGTTGTCATTTTTACCAAAATTTGGGGGTGCAAAATCGTCCAATTTCTCTATCAATGGGGAAGAAGTTCCCTATTTCTCCACAATTTTGGTTGTTCTTTGTATCTCTCAACCTTGTCGCCCAAATTTCGAAAGAGATTTGCGTTTTTTTTTTTAAAAAAAAAAAAAAAATCAAGCGAATTTTGATGAAGTCCCGGCTGCTCTCCCCATTGCAAACCCTTTTTAGGTCGGAAACTGGAAGCATATATTGAAAATGTTTTTATCTCGCATTTTCTCCTCCAGAGAACCAAAATTTTTCTTCATTCAATTGTTCTTCCCTCTTCAACTAGCCAAATTCTTTTTAAATGCGAGAGCAATCCGCAATTGCAGAATGACAGATTTACGGATCCCATCTCCTCCGTTTCCAAATTCTGCAAATGCCCGTTTTGGTTCTCTTTCATCTGCAATTCGTTGAAAAATACTGTGAAAATGTGTAGTTTTCTTTTCCCTTTTTTCCCTTCTGTTCTTTTTTTGCCAAAATTTAACCTGGATATAGCTAACAGAAAACGAAACTCCGTTAATAGCTAAGGCGATGATGGTTATAATTATTTGACGGCTGACGCTTGACAGGTGTATATATGTTGTATAAAGCAAGGCCGATGGAGAGAAAAATTTCTCATTCCTCCAATAGAGACGGATTCTTGTTGAGATCCGAGTCCAGGCCCGTCTCTACAACGTCGTCCGAATTCGTCCTGCAGTGGGGGAATCGGAAAAAGTTACGCTGCATGAAGGTCCAGGCGAAGGACAGCGCCACTACTAGTGAACCCAACGGTTCGGGAGCGGCTCGCCTAGACCGGCGGGTTGTTGGGTCCAACTCCAATCTCAACAATAATAACAGCAGTAAGTATCCAATCCCAAATCAGAAAAATAACAATAACAGCAATACTAATTCTTTCAAGACCAACGACGGCGGCGTTGGTATTGGTTACCTGAATCTCCGCCAGCGTCCTGCTTCTCCATCTCGCCGAATACTGAGGTAACCTGTGTACTTATTTCTTAAATTCGTGTTTCTCAATTGTTTGAATTTATTTACTGGCAGTGATTCACGTGATTGGCATGTGGGAATGTGATTTTCTTGCTCTGAAATGGGGTTGGAGAAATGGTGAATTTCTGATTTCTGATTTCTTGGCATAGAGAAAAATCTTTAAAAGTTCAATTTGTTTTGTCTATGATCTGGAAATTTCAAATTGGGTTTCAACTTTGTTTTGTTAAATCATTGCAAAAGCTGGGGGTACGGTTAGTTAATGCTTTTTCTTTTACTTATTAAATGAAAATGCTTTATTTATTTCAGTCCATCATGATGAGAGGTAAAGAATTGTATCAACTTGGTTGGCTGCTAGTATTATTTTAAACTGCAATATGGTTTGTTCGTTTTCTACTTGCTCGTATTAGGTGTATATATTTCCTTAAAATCATTCTTTTATTTAACTTAAAGCAATCATGATGGGAGTGCTATAGTAGTGAATGCTGGGAAATTCTAGTTTGATTTCTTATGTGATGATCTTTATGGTTTTACTATTGACATTAAGCCTACTGTGTTTCTCTAGGTTTTTATCTGCAAGAAGGTAGCCTTTTTGCCTTTTTTTATTGGTTAAAAAAGCTTTGTTGACATAAGTTTGTTAAGCTGTAGGTAAAAAAAATTGGTGATAGTTTAAAAACAAGGCGGCCATATCTAAGAATTTTCTTAGATGCCCTTCTTGTTCTTTCCGTGTTCTTATTATTATTATCCTTTTCTTTAAAAAAAAATAGCACGATCTGTTAGTTTGTTTTCTTCTACCCTGTAATTCTTTCCAAGTTAATCAAATCTACCATTTTAAAAAAAATCTACCATTTAAAACTGGCATGTAAAAAAAACAAGAGAATAATTTATAGAGCAATAAATGTATGAGCTCTAAAGGGCACGAGGTTGCCGGGATGTAATCAAAATTATATAAGTAATAATCAAAATTCATAGAAACAAGTGGTGTTTTGTTTCTGCGTTCTTACTTTTTGATCTCTGTTTCGCTCTTTGCCATCCTCCTCATATAGCATTTTTTTAAAAAAAGAAAAAAAGAAAATGCTTTTCATTTACCGCTTGTGCCCAAAATTAAAATCCATAGAATCATGATATATTTTTAAAAATATTTGTCACTAAATTATAAATAAATTTAAAAGTACCTGCTTCGGCCTCGCCAAAATATATATATATATATATATATATAAATTTATGATAAAGAAAATATAAAAAATACTGGTATCTAGGAAATAGAAGTAATACTTTTTTTCGGTGAACAAATAGAAGTAATACTTTGAACAACCTATTTTGTGGTGGGCTGATTTGGAATGTAGGGATTAATTGGCAAGTTTTGGTGGTTTTAGTAACAAGCGTGGAGTATTTATTACTTAGGTTGTATCTCTATCTTAATTATTGATAAATTTTGATTTTAAATGAAGGAAAGCGGGACCCATTTTTGTCCTCAACTCTACTTTTCGAATAAACTGCAATCGTTGGATGGTTAGATTCACGGCACCATAGTTGAGACTTGAGATCAGGACAGGCACCCTCTCTGTAAATGCATCTACGATGTTCATCCGATGGTCCATATTCTTCCAGATCTGTACACCCCCTTTTCGCGTTTTTAGCTCCCAGCTGTAGCGCTGCACACACGTTACTACCCAACTTACAACACACACATACATACAGGCATTTGAGTTCTCAATTATCTATCCATCTTGAGCCTTGACCCCTTCTAAATAAAACCTTTTTATCATTCACAATTCACAACTACAATCCTACCCTCACACCACAACGCACCACACCACACCACTCGCCCCCCCATTTTCTTTGTCCAAAACAATTTTCTACCCCCACAAGGGTATTCCAGTAATTCTCCTCCCGGGATCTTATTAGTAATTTTCTTTACTCCAGTAAAATTCCCTTTACTATCCTTTTGTTTTATTTTATTTTCATTCAATTTTAATTTTACTTGCCCATCTTTTCTCCACTTGTTTTGGTTTTTAATCTGATTACTCATCATGTTCTGTATATTTCAAAGATGTGATGCATACATGTTCTGGTTGCTTTTGATTGCGGTTTTTGTTTACCCTCCTTGTTTTTTGTTTTAACTAATTACAGGAATAATAATAACACAGAGAGTTCAATTGGTATGAGGGGACATAGCAATGGGGTGAGGGGCTTAGCAGCTTCCCAAGACAGAGTTGATAGAAAAGTCACCGCAACAACCAAGAACAATAACATCAATCATCACAACGAGAACCACCACAGCGTTGGCGGCGGCGGCGGCGGCGGTTCTGGCTCATCGGAAACAGCCCATGACGCCAGAAAAGGCGGATCATCATCCGGTGGAGATGCAGTCGCTGCCGCGGTGTGGCCACCCAAGTTTGTGATCGCCCTGACAAATAAGGAGAAAGAAGAGGATTTCTTGGCAATCAAAGGCTCTAAGCTTCCTCAAAGACCCAAGAAACGAGCAAAGTTCATTCAACGCACCCTCAATGTAAGTCATTTTAATTCCTTTTCCCTTTCTATCTTTTGTTTTAAAAATTTATTTATTAGTAAAATTATTTGGTGCTTGTAGTACTTCTAGATGATTCATTAGAGTAGAAAAAATGGATTCTTAGGTTAATTGCAGATTAGGGCGGATGAATCATGAATACGAAATTGGCTTAGGGGTGGTATTCATTTTCCAGGTAACGAAAAAGTGCGCTGGTCAACATGTAAAAGCCTGCCCCCGGAGCCTTTCCTGGACCTTTAGACAATAATCTATACTTTCACGAGAAATTTAGATTATGCATTGAATTGAATTAAAATGGGGAAAACAATTTAAGGCCCTCGAAAACTTTTATAGGCACTAGAATAGTACAACAATTTAAAGATTTATTTTTTGCTAGGTGGTGTGACGGCCATGTGGGGGCCTGTAATACACTAATAGACGTGGATTGCACGTGTCCTCATGAGCCACGCATTACTATAAATTTTTTTTGCTTGACATTACTGTAAATTGATATGGCTGGATATATAATTTCTTTATTACTACCTCTGCTATTTCTTTCTATTTGAATTTGTTACATTGTTTGTAAATTGATATGGCTGGATTAGAGCTGTAAACGAGCCGAACCGAACCGAGCTTCAAGTGTTTGAGCTCTGTTCGTTAAGCTTGACGAACGAACACGAACCGAGCCAAAAATCTTAACGAGCCAATTTTTATGTTTGAGCTCTGTTCGTTTAACCTTACGAACGAGCCTAGTCGAGCTTAGTTAACGAACTATTTATTTTATTAATAAATTTGTTTGTTTTAGATGAAATTAAGTGTGAAAATGTAATGTATATTGTAATATAATTTATGAGAGAAATGTGAAATTAATAAAAATGAAAAATGGAAAGAACAACTAGATGAAATTTTTATTTTTTATAATATATATTCCATTAAAAAGGAATTCCGAACTGTTCGCGAACTTAACGAATGAACACACAAACCAAATTATGTGTTTGAGCTCAGTTCGTTTAGTTTACCGAACGAACTATTAACGAACGAACACGTGTCGAACCGAGCTCAGCTCACGAACTGTTTGTTCTATTTACAGCTCTAGGTTGGATATATAAATTCTTTATTACTACCTCTGCTATTTCTTTCTATTTGAATTTGTTACATTGTTAATTGTAGAAGTTGACTTAATTTTAACTTTTTATTGTAGTTATATAAAAGAAATATAATTAAGTGGGATCTTATTAGTTAAGTATTTTTCATACTTTTAGAATATAAATTTTATTTTTATACTATATTTTAATATATTAAATATTAAATAAATAAAATAGATGGCGTGTCTAAAATTTTGAGACAAAAATAATGGGGAGATTGGGAGGATTATTTTTATTTTAGTGTTTATAAATAATCTCCTCTGTTTATATTAAGTCTAGTCTCTAGGAATTGGAGCTTTATTGAATTTATCGTCAACAATTTTAATTTTCATTTATTTATCTTTTTCTTACTTTTATTCGAACTGAAATGATTATTTTTAAAAATATATATATATATATTTATTTTCAAAAGTAAATTTATACGAGGAAGAGTCTAGTGATTTTAAAATTTGGGTGTGGAAGAAAATGATGATAATGTGTTCCACGTAATTAATTAATTTAGAGATAAGGTGTGATATTGAATTTAATATTGCTTTTGCATTGCTGGGTCATGGCATCCTATGCAGTGTAACCATTAGTGGTGGGGCTGTTTTTTTGTCAAGTGGACAAACCCATCTCACCTTACTATCAAAAACTAATACTCTATGGAATACAAACAAAAGGACAACAAAGTACAGCACACCCGGTTTGAATTAGGTTAATTATTGTACTAGTGCTAATAATTGAATAATACTTTCACCGAACTTGTTTAGCTAATTATTGAAATCCATGTCCAATATCTGTTAATACTACTAGTATCGTATAGCAGTAGTGGTTGTAGTTTAATTTTGCAATAATAATGAGAAAAGAGCAATTTGTTTTGCAGCTAGTGAGTCCAGGGGCATGGTTGTGTGATCTAACCCTAGACCGGTATGAGGTCAGAGAGAAGAAGGTTTCCAAGAAGGTACGCCACTAAATAAGGTTTCAGACACACACACTTATTAATTGAGGTTAAGCTAGTTGTTATTTATTAAAGTTTAGTAACATTTTGGTTAATTGGTGTGTGATTTATTATGTTGATGATGATAGAGACCAAGAGGGTTGAAAGCTATGGGAAACATGGAATCCGACTCAGAGTAGTAGTAGTAGTGGGCAGTAGTAGTTGGGAAGTGATGGTGAAGATATCATGTGAAGATGGGTGGGGGTGGGGGGATGATGATGAAGATAAAAAGATGGATGGGCGAGAAGCTTAATGGGAATATGGAATATCATGAAAATTCATGGAGAAGTGAGGGAGGGGGTAGGGTGAGAAAACAGAGATGGGGGATTTTGATTATTTGGGTATAATATATGTATAGGAGGAATGGGTGCAGCAGCAGCAGCAGCAGTTTTCTGTATCTGTAGTAGTTGTGTTCTTAGGGACACTTTAATTTATTTTCAACTGTCCCGCAAAGAAATTTAACTTGTGATAGTACTCATAAATTAGTTTGCATCTTTTACCATCCATCTCTTCTTCTCTAACTTTTATCTCTGGCTGGCTCATGATGCCCATATATGGACAGTCATGTTATTACCTCTTTTGCTAGTTTTGGGAGTTGGGTTTTCGAAAGGGGGGGAATGTTTAGGGATAGCTTTTTCTGTTAGGCCCAAATTGATGACTTTCTATATATACACTTTACTAGTAGTAGTTTAGAGCTTAATTTATTGTTGGGCCCATATTGTTTCGAAAAATGGATCATTATGTAGTGTGAAGCGCCGTTGGTCTGGTCCTAAATCCTAATATTAATCAGGTGGTGAATAATTGGAAATTATAGGAAACTTCTGTCTCAGAAATAACTCATTGGAAATTTAGGATTTTATATCTACACCGGTAGACAAAATCTACTGTACGCATTGATGGAACGCCCTTGTATCAATATGTCCCTCAAAAGCATTTTTTATGCGACTGTTTATGGGGGGGAAAAAAAAGGTAAAAGAAAGAAAGAAAAATCAGAATTTAAATGTGGAAAATGATGTATAAGACGAGAGAACACCAAAAAAAAACTTCACATAATCTGTTTTTTTTTTTTTTTTTTTTCCCCTCTCAATTTCTGGTGTATTGTAACTGTCTCAAAAAATTGTTCCTACACCGAATGCACTAAAAGAATTAAGTGCAAGATCGAATTCATTACAACCTTTGTAGAGAAAATCAAATGCAAACTCAAAATTTCATCAAACAATTAACTTAATTTATACAATTTATGTAATTTTATTTTTAAACCGCAAAATTCTAAAAATATTTATTTAAGAAAAACTAAAATGTACCACTAATAAACTAGGGACATTAGGGATTGGGGACTTATCCTAGTGATAAGTCCCTCAACTCTCAATCTATAGGTTGGTGGTTTGAATCCCACCGGCCCCTATCCCTCCCATTTACAGTATTTTCTTTGTAATTTGTGTGGCATTAGCTCCCAATATCCATTTTCCATGCCTTTAATGGCTTCTCCAAAAAAAAAAAAAAGAAAAAAACCAAAAAGAAAACTAGGGATATTAAACTATACCGGTATACTCTATTTTTGATATTAAATTTTTTTTACTAAATCACGCCTAAAATGTTATACTATGTTGCATCGAATTCCTAATATAAAATTTAAAATGTTTTTGACAAGTGCTAGAAATTTATTATATACAAACTGCAATACTCTAATAGAACTATGAAGTATGAAGGATTATAATATTAATATTCAACTAGATTTTTTCGCCCGCTACGCACGGGTGTTGAACGAATATGGCGATATAAAATGAGAATATAATACTGTTTGGATTACATGATATTCAATTTCTTTTGTTTAAATAGTGATTGAAATGCATGCAACAAAAAAACTAAAAGAAAAATAAAGGAGATAATAAGATGAATGAAATAAATTCAAGCTCAGGTAGAAATAATATAAAATAAATTATTTTTACTGTTACAAAATTAAATGTATATAGTTTTATTTCATATCTAAAATGATGAGAGTAAGTGGAAAATAAATACTCCTTAACTATTCAAAATTAGAAAAAATTACTCCATCCTTCCCACTAATTCTGTCTCACTTTCCTTTTTGGTCTGTCCCACTACAATTGTCACATTTCCCTTTTTAGAAAAACTACTCCATAAACATCAACTAAAACATCGCATCAACTAATTACTCCGCTTTATCACAATAACTCATTATACCTAAAATACTGTGCTAAAAAGTTTTGGGATGGTATTACCAGAACTGATGGAGTATTTTTTGTATTATTAATATTTAAAAAAATATTAGTTTTACTCCTAATATGTTTTACATTTTGACTATTATCCCTAAAGTTTTTTAAAAAAATATTATTTATACTTTTTTATTATATTTTTATCATTTAAAACTTATATTTTATTATGTAATGTATTTTTAATTTTTTTGATAAACAGTGACACTCATGTGCCGATAAAGGTGTGTGGGAGCCCAAATCACACAAATTATTATTTTAAATTTTTGTTGTGATTAGTTTTTATGAACTAATCCATAATTTTATAAAATAAATTTTAACTATAATACGTTTTGATTATCTGTTTTAAAATATAATTTTAGTCCTTAATATTTTATCCAATTTTTTCTTTTTCATATTGATTATGAAAAAAATTTGGTAGTTAATATTTTCCTTTAATTTAATTAAATTTTTATTATTTTTCAATTCATTATTATTATAAACCTTAAAATCGAATTTATGCTCCGATACCAAGTCTTTTAGGGGTATACTTCTTATATTCTTTTACAGTACAAAATATTTTTAAAAAATTGTATAATAATTTACTCCAAATTTCATATACATTTTTATTTTATACTGAAATATATGAGAATAATTAAATTATGATGTGTTTTAGTTTTTTATTTTCTTTTTATTTTCTTATTTAAAACGAAAAAAAATATGTAGAATTTGTTTAGAATGATATAAAAGTTTTTAGGTTATTAGTTATTTTACATTAATCAATATATTTAGGGTCAATTTAATGTTTACATCATATTTTTAATGAAATATTTTTATTTAAAATATAATTATTATATTCCTTATATTGATATACGATTGTATATTTTTTAGGCATAAATCTATAACCTAATTAAATTTATTTAATAATATTATAGTACTAATATTTTTTAAAATATTATATATACAATCAAATAATTTATATATATTTGTATTCAATTATATCTTTTTAAAATATATATGAAGATTTTCTAAAGATTTTGTTATATTAATAGATAGATTTATTTTCTAAATATAGATATTGATGATGTGGCCGATGACGTGGAATTAGTCAGCATATTACGTGTAAACTTAAGAGCCGTTGATCTAAAAATGAACGTATAATGACTGATTAACCCTTTAAAATTAAGAAGGATGAATTAAATTTAATAAGGACAAAAGAGTCTGCACATGCCAAAAAGTATTCAGGATTTATTATATAGATTACTAATATATCTATAAAAAATCTAAGATTTTAAAAATGAATAAAAACTTAAAATTGTGGGAATAAAAAATGCGACAATAAAAAAAATGCAAAAAATTGAAACCGATCAAACCGTTCAAGTATCGAATTCAGACACACACATCACAAAGAGGTAGTAAGACTCAAGAACTAATTTATCCAGCAAAAAATACAAATCGATCAAACCCTTCAGCATCAAATTTTTGTCACAACTTTTAAATTTAATATCTTCTAAAAAATTCATTTCTTCACAAGAAAGATGCTAAGAACTCAACAGCGTAGAGTCATCAAAAGTGTGACGTACCATAAAAGAAAAATTATGTTAAAAAATCTCAAAATAATCACATAAAACCCAAAAAGAAACTAAAATAAGTAAATAATATGTGCATGAAATTCCAATATTTTAAAACTGATATTGTGTGAATTCCATATAAATTAAAAATTCATATTTTTAAAAACTTATAATTGGGTAAAAATTGAAAATTGTGGGAATAAACCAATGCAAAAATATAAAATAAATAAATAAATAAATGCAAAATTTGAAAGTTTAAATTTTTTAAAAATAAAAATTGTTGGAATAAAAAATACAAAAATCTAAAATAAATAACTAAAGAACATATCAAAATCTAATATAAATAAAAGCAAATATGCAAAAATTTAAATTTCAAATCTTTTAAAAATTGAAAATATGGGAGTTCCATATAAGTTGAAAATTCCATACTCCCTCTGTTTATTTTTTGTTGCAGCATTTAGAGTGCTAATACTATTCACCATCGCACTTTCAACAAAAGTTTTATAATAATTATAGAAATTAAAATATAGTCAAGTGGGATCTTGTTAGATTCGTCTCGTCTTTAAATTTTTAAATGTGGAAATTTTAGAATTGTTACTTGTACGGAATATTAATTATTAATGATTTAAAATGTGTATTTGACTGCGTGCTGGGTCGGTCCGTGGTAAGAATAGAAAACGTAGGGAGTATCTTTTGAAAAATGGAAATTAGGATTTCCATATCCAAATCAATATATATTTTACCATAAATAAATAATAAATAAATAACAAATACAAAAATCTAAAATTAATAAATTAAAATGCAAAAATCTAAGAAAATTGGAAACTTAAAATGGAGACACCACATTAAATGTTGACTTGGTTGACCACTAATGGTTTTAATAATATATAGATTTGTAGATTTGGGATATACTACATGATGCATAAATGTTACTTTTGAAACATCGGACATTCAAGTTAAAAGCTTAAAACCAAATATAGTCCAAATTAAACTATTAAATGATTGAGTATAACTCATTAAATAATTAAATACGTATATTTTTAGCGTTTTTTTTTTCTATATTTCATTTCATTTTAATAATGACAATTATCTGAAAAATGTCATTTAATCACATATGAACTCAAAATCAAACTTGATTTGGAGATGAGAACTTGACCTAGTGATCAAGTCCTCTGATTCTAAACTTAAAGGTTGGGGTATGATTCCCCACCCGGCTCTCTATCCCTCCCCATTGTCCTTTTGTAATTTGTGTGGCTGGGCTCCCACTCATTTTCTAATCTGTATAGGCTATTCAGCAAAAGGAAAAATAAAAAAAATCCAACTTGACCAATCTGAAATTAGTTTCACAATTAAATTTGATTAGTATAATTAACTTCCTTTTAACTTACAGATTTGTATGGCTTGAGCTCTAACACCTTTTGCCGGCACTCAAGTGTGAATATTATTACTTTATTAAAGTCAGCAAGTTGATTAATTAATAGTTAAGACTTAAGACCCCCAACTTCTATTGAGTCCATACACATTAGACAATGACTTTTGCCCACCACTCCATTATCGTAATGAATACTAATAAGTTGAACACATCAGAAACCTTCCATCCATTAATCCAGACACCGGACACCTTTCGATTTTCGATTTTTGAGTTTTGAATGGAAGAATAGAACTAAACACTCCAATTATAGGAGTACAACAACATTTAACTCATTCAACAGACACTACTGTCACTCTGTCAATTGCACAGCACATCCATGCTTGCTTAACTGTCAACGGCGGACCAAAATTTGAATAAAAGAATTCAAATACACTTTCTATTTTGATAAACTGTACAAGTAAAGTAATGTAGCATTATGTTAATTTACTGATTTATTAATAGTTGAAAACTTCGAATTTGAACTAGAATTCAACTTCTCTGACGTCTGTTTTTTTTTTTTAATTGGAATTTATCTGTTATAATTGGAATTGTTGATAGTGAGCACTTACAATAACCAGAGTCGAGTTCTCACTTGTCTCGAGTGTATCGATGTGATGCATTGTACATAAAGTATCACTGAAATGAAAATATAGAAGTAGTATATAGACTCAATCACAAATACAATACCATAGGTTTATTCACATCAAAATGCTCCACAAGTACATACAAAACATACTACACATGACGCGGTAACAACAAAAAGAATAATCAGCACACAGATCAAATCCCCTAACGCAAATACCGGAAAGCAAAAAGTAACTCGAATGCCGGAACTCCATCAAATGACCGCCCAACTATCTACACAGATATAGCACAATCAATATAAAGCATAGCAATCAGAAAGTCTCTTAAAAACCTCAGATCCGGAGAGCTGATCCAAAGAGGAGCGAAACCACGCCCAAGGCGAAACCAACGGCGATCGACGGCGATGCAACTCCGGCAGCCGATTGAGGCGTCGGCGCCGCTGCCGGCGACCCCTGCGCCGCAGCACTTCCAATTATGGCAAAAACTGCCACCATCGCAGCCGCAACCGCCAAAGCTTTTCCGTTGGAAACCGCCATTGCAGAATCTGAGAGTTTACAGAGAGAAAATAGTAAAAGGAAATATGATGAATTCTGCGAGTGGCTGGAGCAGAGAGGCGAGTGGGAAGCGTATTTATAAATGGGGATCCCGGGCAGGGATGGGCTGTACGGGCAGCTGCCCGTGATTTTACAGACTGGCAACGAGGGGCGCGACAGCTGGGCGATACGCCTTGGAGCTGGATAATTTTTAATTATAAACAATCCGACTAATTTCATGATTAATGTTTAATTCAAGAAGAATTAGTGCGCACGCCACACAGACACAGCTGTAGCGTGTTAGTTGGTGCAATGAACTTGACCAATAATAAATGGACACGTGGACTGAGCAGGACAGTTGGGTGTCTGCAGTGGTCTTCTTGGGCAAATGGGAATGTTCGGCGATGTGCAGTATAGTAATCTTATAAGGTCTTCACCTGTCACTTAATTTAATCATACTACTTCTAATTAATATTTAAAACCCTTTATTAATTATTTTAATCTTTTTTTAATTTTCTTTCATCTTTTGTCTGTCTACAATTACAAGACAAATGGTTGGACTTAGTCCAAGAGGTTAACTCCATTGACTTTCAACGGAAGGTTGGAGGTTCGATTCCCACGGCCTCTATTCCTCCCTTTTATTCCCCTTTATAATTGTGTGGCATGGGCTCCCACCACCCTTTCCAGGCCTTCAATGACTCCTCCAAAAAATAAAAATAAAAAATTACAAGACAAATTTAAGGCGAAATAACCAATTCTGAGTATGGAATATTGTACTATCAAAGTTTGGTGGGATTAGTGAGAATAAAATGGTTGGATGAATTTGAGGATAATTCATAATTGTAAATTTCAAATTTGTAACTTTGTGAAGTACTATAAAAACTAAACCCAGATATAGAATTTGATTTTACCTAATAACCATTTAATTTATTTCTATTGGGTACTCCCAAACATTATATTATTACTATTATTATTATTATTATTATTATTATTATTATTATTATTATTATTATTATTTTTTTTTTTTTTTTTTTTTAAATTGACAACCAATTATTGAAATAAATTTCTTCAAATTTATGTTTTATAGAGAGGGTGGTCAACTTCAAATTTTAAATAAATTACCCTTAGTTGACATTAAGGTCATTAATTAGCCAATAATAATTCATCGCATTGAATAAAGTGAGTGCGAAGTACCAATTACAGACTTCATAATTTTATTTTATTTTAAAAGAAGGTATGAACTTCATAATCAGATCAAATTTAAAAGTAATTAATAATTCTATATATAACACTTGTATCCAAATAAAGAAAATGTAAATTTTGAAGACAATTGATTTTACAACTAAATAAATTTATACTCCCTATGTTCTACTTGAAATGTCCATTTCATTTTTGCACACAATCCAATACATTTTTTTAAGTTTTAATATATCAAAATATATAATTAAAAATTATATAAAATATATATTCTAAAATTATACGATTAGACGAATCTAACAAGACCAAACTCGACTATTTTTTTAATATATAATTACAATAATATTGAGTCAAGGTTAAACGATGAACAGTGTCGAAAAATAAAAACGGGACAATTCAACTGGAACGGTGGTGGTAGTACTATATTGGATCTGGCACTGGAACCTTACTTTTATGAATGAATTGCAACTAATATTCTTTTGTAAAAGGATTGTCTTTCTACTATTGTTGATGTCACATCAATGATCAAATATCAAATGAATTGTTCCTTAAAAAGAGCATTATTTATAACAATTGGACAATCTAATTTGGTACCTAACCCTATTTCAATTTTATACTACGACTTCTTGACTTAAAATAATACGCCTACTGATTTTGCGGGTTAATTACTATGATTTATGATGAATGTTATTTGTATTAGGACGGAGTATGAATTAACTCTTTTTAATTTGGCTGTAAAACATAAACATATTTAGCGCAACTATAATATAAAATGAGTTTATTCAGCATATTCAACATATAGTAATTTTGCACACAAATTAAATCCCTGATTTTGTCCTACTCCCACTTGTGTCTTAGATAATTGATAGTGAGGTAAAGTTTAATATACTACCTAGTATAGGTAAAATGTGATGTATATTAAAAAATTTGTGATATAACTAGGGCTTGGGGAAAAATACCGAATATAATGCACATACCGTATCGAAAAAATACCGAGAATACCAAAATTTTCGGTATTATACCGTATAATTTCGGTACGGTAACGGTATAAATTTTTTTATACCGCGGTGTACCGTCACCGTACCGAACTTCGGTATATACCATGGTATCGGTATGTCGGTATGTACCGATTCTTCGGTATGTCGGTATATACCGCGATACCGATATATACCGCAATACCAATATGCTGGTATATAGAGAATGTACGGTATGTCGGTATATACCGCATTACCGGTATGTCGGTATGTAGCGAATGTTCGGTATGTCGGTATATATCGTGATACCGATATGCCGGTATGTACCAAAGGTTCGGTATACCGGTATATACCGAATATACCGAAATGTCGGTATGGCAATGGTATGAAAATATTCCATACCGAAACTTTCGGTATACCGAAGATCGGTATACCGAAAGATGTGGTACGGCAACGTATGAAAATTTCCATACCGTATCGGTACGGTATACGGTACGACAAAATTTTTTCGGTATACCGTACCGACCCACCCCTATATATAACATGACATATTTTATTTTTTTTAATATCATTTATGCACTACAAGAAATTCGTGGTAAGACAACGAATTCACCTAAACTTTTGTTGCCTGACGAATTTCGTCGCCTAGTGCGCCAGTCGACGGCGAAAAAAAATCATTTCGTCACATTCCCACAAATTTTTTTAGTGATACAATAATTATAAAACAATTATTACACATCTATATAAAGATTTAACACCCAAAAAACCCTCCCAAATATTGACCTCAAACATTTGGGGGCAGAAACCAACTTTAGCCTTATTAATTGTTTAATATTGCACTTATTATTATTATTATTATTATTATTATTATTATTATTATTATTATTATTATTATTATTATTATTATTATTATTTCTTGCACCGCCATTGCATACTAGCTAGGCCTGGCCATGTGTGCTAATTGAAGACATAAAAATATATGTTCATGTAAGATGAAAAGTACCATTTCTGTTAATAGTGCAAATTTAATGTGAAAATAAATAATAAGCATGGGAATTGAGATCCTTCATACGATTTATGAAATTATTTGTAATCGTGACACAATCAAACATGCGGGACCATTGTGTGTAATGTAATTCCAATGTTTAAAATAATGAAATTTTAGACAGGTTCATAATGAAATTATACAACAACACTAATTTTATAATGGGTGCATAATCTTGGAAGTGTTTTTTAATAGGTGGAAATTAATTCAAACCTAACAATTAAAATATGGGACTGGTTTTAAAATTGCAACCCTGTTTATTTAAAATAAAATAAAATTAAAGAAATTAAAGTGGTTTGACTATGTCCGTGGTAGTTGCAATGTAAAGTGGGACGTCCCTGTAATTATTACTTCAATTTGATAAAATTGATTACCATAATTAAAATGTACTGCAGAAATTGACAGCCTAACCTCTCTACATTATATTTGAAATTGAGAAAATATGTGAGTCGTCAATGAAGCTTCTTTTCTGTTATAATTAAAAGTAATTTCAGGCTTACAACTGACTAGTAGAAAATTATTTAGTAAAATATTAATATATAAAAAAATGTAGTACTAAAATTTAATTGTGAAAACGATGGAACCTTGTGAAGCCGTATTTGTACAAGATTTTTAAAAATACTAACATGAGTATTTGATTTTTAATACACATGTTGAATAATAGTAACAAATGGTAATAATTGGTGCTTGGGTTAATAGGGATCTTAACAGTGGCGGACGGAAGCATGGGCTTGGGGGACGCCCCCAATTCAGCCATTAATTTTTATACGAGCCTGTTTGGAAATTAGCTGTTAGCTGTTAACTGATTATGTGAATATTAATGAGTTAAAATAAACTGTTTGACAATTTCTAGACTAACTTTTTGTCTAGAATAAGCTAAAATCCAAAATGTTGATATTTGCAGCGGTTTCAAAAAGAGCTGATTGAACACTGTTTTAAGTTATTCTTGTCTTTTTAAATAAGCTAATTTTCTTAAATTGTCTCACAAAAAGCTAATTTTGAGTTGGCTGTTTCGCCAAACAGGGCCTATATCTATGTGCATTAACAAATTCGTTGAACCGCTGAGTCGAACCGAAATCGAACTGAATTTCCGGTTAACTGAGGACCCAGAAGCAAATACAAATATCAAATTTCAGTATTCGTCCGGTTCAAATACAAATACAAATACTTTAATTTTTGCCCATGCAGATTTTCGAGGGATTAGTCTTGGGTCCAATGTGGTCTGGAGATACCCGGTTATTTACCAAAATATATCACCATAATGAGCCTATATTGATTTTTTTGTATTTAAGAATACCCCATTATTGAAATATATCACTTCACTAAGATTTGTTACTTATACTAACATATTTTGATAACACTAAAAAGAACCGTTGGATTACATAGTTATATATATATTTTTTCATAGTGTAATAACCTCAAAAATAAAATCTATGAAACTTAAGAATTAATAAATGAAAACTTGATTATACATTTTTAGAGGGCCCAAAAAAATATTCGAACCGAATCGCTTAACCGCTGAATCGAATCGAAACCGAACCCCCGATTAACCGAGGACTCCGGTTACAAATACAAATACTGAAATGAAGTATTTGCCCGGTTCAAATACAAATACAAATACCTGAAAAAATCAGGTTAACCGAACCGTGCCCACCCCTATCTATGTGTATTTTAGCTATGGTATAAACCATTTTTTTGTAAATTCACCCCCTGAACTCAAATCCGTCATGAATTTTTATAGAGTTATGTTAATTTTATGTAATTTATGCAATGGGAAAAACGAATAGGAAAGGTAACATATCATATTTTGTTAGTGGGTTTTTTAACATATGCTCATTTTTTTTTAACATATGCTCATGTTAGTGGGAAGACTTGTTTTTTTTTACCCAAGCGGAAGCGGCTTTCCATTCGGTTTATCGTTTTATGGTATTGGTATCGGTCCTATATATCATAACTGCTATTGCTGAAAGATTTTTTTTCTGTGAGAAAAAAAATTATATTAGACCTCTACAACACTCCCCCCCCCCCCCCACCAGGCCCCTAAGACTCTGCGTCCACCACTGGAGGCCTGTGTCGAATGAAGATAAACTGATAGAAGTTATTTTGGAATTGGGGATATAGTGAAAACCAGAAAAATTGATGAAAGCTAGATTAAAGTTGGGAGATATTGGTGTTTTTTGTGAGCGGTGGATAGAGGTGGGCGTGGGTCGGGTTATCGGGTTCGGGTACCCAACACTATCGGATTTTTATAATAGATACCCGAACCCGACCCGCACAAAAGCGGGTGCCCGAATTATCGGGTCGGGTTTGTCGGGTACCCGATACCCGACAAATATCCTTTTAAAAAATATATATATTCCATACTATTTTTTGAGTAGCTTATTCCATATATTTAGTGTTACTTTTTAAAAAAATAATTATTAGCCCAAGTTACACAATTCTTTTAAAAAAAATTTAATATTCAAGCAAATATGTATATTTATTTATATTGTTATTAAAAAAATTAATAATAAAATTTGTATTTTAATTTAAAATAATATTAACTATGGTGGTGGTACTAGTAATTTTTTTAAAATTTTCATAAATTTAAATAATACTAATAACTATCAATTTTATATTTACAAATATAAAATTATAGTCTTATTTATTATTATTATTTAATGTCATCTTATCTGTTAGTATTATTTAATTAAATTCTAGTATTCTACGGTGACACTATTAATTAAATAAAAATATAACTCATCATGTTATCTTCGATTCTTGAAATCCATTGTCATATTTAAAATTAATTATCCATCACTAATGCCAAAAAAAATTTCAATATATGAGACTTTATAAATTTTTCAAGTTTATACTTGATTTTTCACCACATAGAATAAAAAATACTAATTATTAAATAAATATGAATATTGTAAGTCAAAATAAATAAATAAATATTAGGCAAAAAAATTTAAATTTAATTTATTTATTTATTTTATCGGGTACCCGAATATAAACCCGATGCACAACCCGATAGATGAATATTGGGTCGGGTACCCGAAATGTCGGGTTTTTAATATTAAAACCCGACGAAACCCAAACCTGACATGTCGGGTTCGGGTCGGGTACCCGATACCCGACCAAAAATGCTCACCCCTAGTGATGGACCAAGTCAAATGCAAAATTCTTTTAGTTAAAATATCAATTTCATTAATTTGAATAACTCGTGATCTTATGTACCTACTTACTAATAAATAGATCTGCCTCTGCCCTTGATAGTGGTATGTTCTCTCGTTAGCGGGCTTTTAGTACAATCAATTAGGTTTATACATAACCAAACGCAGTTGGCCTGAGTGGTATGGGGTTCTGACAGCTTAAGCAAAGGTCCCAGGTTCGAGCCTTTGTGTATACAGAATTCTGCTTTAGGAGAGACAACCCTTCAATGCATAACACAACAATTGGGGCAATAATAACACTGTAATCGAATATTATTGGTGTTTAACGAACAAGGTGTATAGTTCATTTCTTCGCGAGCATATCGTGCAATAATATTGGTGTTTATCGAACAAGGTGTTAGTTGATGTTTGGCGCATTGGACCTTTTTGGGTTGATGTTGTATTGGTCAAGCTACCGTAATGATGCTTTATCATCAAATTATTATACATTTCCCCCACGTCTCAAAAAAGGAGAAAAAACACACATGACCTCAAAGCATATGGCATGTCACACAACTTGGAAAAAAACATGGCCCTCCTCAAAGAGTAGTGTCTGGAAATTACTTTCAATAGTAACGAGTAACGACATATATATGCTTACATGAGGGCGATTGTACTAATAATTTGAGGTTGGAGTTCCAAATTGAGAAGTAGAAAATCATTAATCCCTCGATCCCACCTCAAACGTCTTGTTACTATATAGACTTTCTAAAATCTGAGAGAATATTTAGATTCATTGCATCGAGTTGGTAAATTTTCATATAAAGAACGTCAAAATCCGAGTTCGTTTGAGAAAGTTAGAGCCATTTAAAGTGCATTATGATTTTAAAAAACACAGTCTTTACATTTCAGCGACGGTGGCTATGTAATTCAGCGACGGAGCCTTTACAATTCAGCGATGAAGACATTACAATTCAGCGATATAGCCTATGCATTTCAACGACGTAGTATATAGAACAAAATTTATATTACAAACTTCAAATGGCTCTAACTTTCTCAAATGAGCTCGGATTTGGACGTTCTTTATATAAAAATTTATCTACTTGATGCAAGGAATCTAAATATCAGATCATATTTTAGAAATTCAAAATAGAAAAATAGAAAATTAAGAGGAATGAAAGACTAACGAGTGAAAGAGATGAATAAAGATAATTTCTCTATTATTATGCCATGAATTGTGTCAAAAGAGGGCTAACTTATGCAAATTTTTTATATGATCTTTATTTAAGGATAGAAATCACTAAATTGATTTTGTGAATGATTTTATTACTAAAGATATAATTATTTATGTTTGACAATTCTACACTTTTTATTTTATAGCTATTGGATATTTTTGTATGGTTGAGATGATTTGTCTTGATGTACTACCATTCACCTTGGTAGTACCATAACCATTCCCCTCCCGTTTATGTATAATCAGTGGAAACAACAAATGAGTGGCAGGAAGATCGTGCTGCATCAAACAAAGGGCCTCTTTAGAATCCGACAAAACAAGCAGCCGCCACCACCCCCTTCCGATGCAAACATATCCCTTGCCAAATACCATAGAGTTCTGCAGCCAAATTAGATGCCACACCTACATGGCCAGAGAAACCCTCAACCCATTGCCCATCACCCATACGAAGCACACCACCAAACCCTGCCGGACCAGGATTACCTAACGAACTTCCATCAACGTGAAGTACCAAGCCAACAGGATGCCCGGGATTCTATCGAACAAGCCTCAAAGGAACAGACTTGGGACGTTTATAAAATGCCCTGTTGAGAGCAGAACCCATCCCAAATGCCTTATGAACGGTGACCTGCGTAGCGTATTTGGCATATATATCTCCCCTCATACACAAAGCGTTACGGCCCTTCCATACATTCCATAAAAGAGCCCAATGATGCCCCCGACCAATGCTTACTAGCATTACGGCTCTTGATTATTAAATATGTATAAATATGTGATTAGCCTTCATAAAATTAAATAATCTTTTATAGCTAATCCATCCAAATAACACATGCCCTATCTATGTATCTTTAAAAGGTGCCCATTCCACAAACAAACTAACAAGTTCCATGGGATTATTCATCCCCAAATCAACAAATATAAATAAACTTTGGGTATTATATATATATATATATATATTAAAAAAAAAAAGAAAAGAGAGGAAAAAGCAAACCTTATTGTTTCACTTCTTTTTTAAAATCATTCAACAACCCTATATTTCTTAGGGGTCGGTATTAAAGGTCATGGATCTCTGTCCTATGTATCTAGGGTAATTGATGTTTTCAATTCATTTTGATACAATCTGTAACGTCTCGGTGAATTACAGCTTTTTGTGGAAATCAAGCTAAATCAAGAGGGTTATCTCATAATGCATAAAGGTTGATGAAACACTGGAGATGGTAAGTTTGACACTGGAATGAGGAAGTGAGGAAGCTAAGGAGGAGGGTGGAGTAGCGACTTTTTTTTTTCTCATTTTCTGCATTAAAGTTTACACAACAGTGCCTCTGTTCTTTTCATTCTTCCCGGGCTCATTCATTTCTTTCTTTATTTTTCATCTTTTGCCATATGGTCACCAATATCAGATCCAATTTTATAAGCATAGGAATGAACACGACTTTTCGTGTCCCATTGGACGTGTCAAAATATTGTTGATGAAAACCAAAAGGAAAAAATAGGAGTCTAATAAAAAAACTTCATTAAAAATAGGAGACTAAAACTATGGCCAAGTAGGCGAAAAATGCTGAGAAATGCAAATTTGTGTGTGTTGATGCCCGCTGCCTTTTAGTCCAACCCTTAATCCAAATCTTGTCAATAATTTCTTCAATCTTGATTTGCACATCTTCCTCTCCAACTCGTACATGGAGTTTCTGTATTTAAGTCATTATTGCTTGGGATGACATTACAACGTAAACTGATACATCTTATTATCTATTGTGTAGATATAGCTCTCGTCCATCTTTTTATGTTGCTTCTAGAAATATAAGAAAACAACATGAAAATTAGACTCCTCTGCTTGAAGTTGAAGCACACCTTTCTTGCACAGATGGAACAGTCAAGGCACTGAGCATGATGTCTTTGAGGCAGTTCCATGGCTACCCAATTTTACACAAGATGTACCTTTCCTCACCGACAATGTCAATATGGTGTTGCATCAAAATGGAATATATCATCTTGCTTTGCTTCTATAAATCTCACAAACATTAATGTGACCGAAGTGCTTAGGTTAATATTACAGGAGTTGAACTTCAATTCAATTATAGTATCATTTTGTACATGATCATAACTAAAAAAAGACATGTATAAACACACAACAAAATATTATACTCCCATTGAACACACAACAATTCCATCACTCACCACATGAGAGATTAAAGGCACTATAAAGGAACGTGTACTTTTGCCCTAAAATTTTGTTTAAATGTAATCGGACCAAACTTTTGCGCAATTTTAAGTAGAGTAGGGTGGAGCCTCCTCGACCTAAGCAGCATGGAAACTGTGTAGGAGTCAATCGAGAATCCTTCAGCGTACATCTCTTCAACAACTTCAGCTGCATCATCGTATGTGCCATGCAACAATATTCCTTGGATGAGGGTATTGTAGGTGATGTGATCTGGCATTATTTTAGCACGCTTCATTTTCAATAAAAGATCTTTAGCTTCCTTCAGTTTCCCTTGCAACCGACATCCATGTATCAGGATGTTATAAGTTACAACATTCGTTTCCAAGCCTTTAGAATGAAGAACTCTGAAAATGGCCAGAGCCGCATCAACCTTCTTCACTTTGCACAATCCATTCATCACGATGCTGCAGTAACCTATGTGGAGGGATGGAGCTCTTTGCTCCAATGCAACCAAAATCTCTAATGCACGGTGGACATTGCCATGTTGGCATAATCCATGCAACAAATTACAATAAGTATAGAAGTCTGGTTGAACCCCAACATGTCGCATTTCTTCAAAAAGTTGTAGTGCACTGGTAAACTTGCCCATTTGAAACAATCCTTGTAAGATAATAGTATACGTCACTATATCTGGCTTACAATTATGACGCAACATCGCCTTGAATATATGGAATGTGTGACCAAACTTCTTCGCCCTGAAATTTCCATGTATTAAGATGTTGTGGCTATAAACATCCGGAACGATGTTCATAGAAACCATTAAATCGAAGATCTTCTGAGCATCACCCACACGACCCAGTAGACAGTATCCATCCATCAATGCATTATAGGAAACCACATCAAGAGCCACATTTCTCCCTTTCATAACATCACTTACATCCTCCGCCCTCTCCACCAATCCTTCCTTGCATAAGGCGTCCATCAAAGTATTAAACGTGACAACATTAGGATATATTTTTCTATCTATCATCTCCTTAAATAACATTTGGACTTCACCCCATCGACTTAACTTGCAAAGCCCAAAAATCAAAGAATTATAGGAGACAATATCGAGAGGGATGCCTTTCCTAGGAAGTTCATTGAAGATCTCCAAGGCGGAGTCTACCATGCCATCTATACACAAACCATGAATGGCCATACTATAGATATTCACATTCGGCATAACACCAATTTTTTTATTTGTTTCCATTAACTTGACAAGTTCAAGGGCTAGAGCAGTGTTGCCTGACTTGCAAAGTCCATCAATCACGCACCCATAAAAAACCACAGTCACCTCACACAACCTTTCTCTCAATACCTTCTTGAACAGAAACTGTGCCTCACTAATCCTATCTTCTCGAAACAAGCCTCTCAGCAAAGCATTGAAGGTATATTCGTTAGGGACATGACCAAGTTTAAAGAAGCAACCCAGAATGGCGAACCCACAGTCAGTACGGTTAGATAAGCAACAAGCGTTGATGGAAATGCTCATGGTATATTCATTAACTGGAATTCGCAAGCAATGCATATCATTGAAAAGGGAAACAGCAGCAGAATATTCTTGCATTTTGACAACAGAGGACAGGATTTTGTTAAATTCGATCACGGAAGGAAGAGGTCTCTTCCGGGACATTTCATCGAACAGAAAAAGGGCATCACTAAAAGATCTGATATTTAGGGAGTGAGATCGAAAATAACGATGAATAGGGAGAAGAGGAGGTGGAAATGGAGAGAGAGTACCTGCAGCAGTGAAGGAATTGGAAGAAGAAAGCACAAGCCTCCCCAGTAGTTGGAACTGGAAGCCTTTCTTCGACATCCCCTAGGGTTTCGGATCTACTAGATCGGATTTACTAATATACTGTATATCACTCGGCTTGCTTTTTGTTATTCAAGAGTCACATGTGGCGACCATTTGCCCTCGAGATTATTTACGCAGAATTTGGCAGCATGGTATTGGGGTTATTCATGACTTTGAATGCGGATTGTGGCCATTTTCAAGTGTTAATGAGTACTCTCCTTCCCGCCAAATATGACCATTTTCTTTTGGTCAATTTAGTTATTAGGATTTAGTAGTTAAAGTGGTATAGGCATTTTGCATTTAAGATTCTAATGAATTTTGATATTGTTTATTGTTTAACTTTGATTTTTTGACTTAATATTATGTAATGATACAATTAGAAAAAAAATATTTAAGTGTGGTCTTATTAGAAGCGTCGTATAGTTTCATAATATATATTTTATACAATTTTTATTTGTACCAATTTTGAAATATTAAGAATTAAAAAAATGCTATGGACTTTGTGTAGAAAAGTAAAAGCGCATTGGAATCTGTGCAGAATAGTAAAAATGAACTCTTTTAATGTGATTTGACAATTATTAAAATTCTAATCAAACTTATATTATTTTAATTTATCTAAAAATGGAAAGTGACCAAATTTTGTGGAACACCCCGAAAAAGAATAATGGTCAAATTTTGTGTAACGGAGGGAGTAGTGTATAACGTTACTTTTGTGATGAATGGTGAAAAGTGTAGGTTGTGAATGGATTGTAATGGGCTTTGGTTTTATAATAACTAGCAAGTAACCCGTCGAGACTCGACGGGCATAATTATATATTTTATATAATATTTATATTTATATTATAAATTAATAATTAATTGTATTTTGAGTAATGAAAATTTTTAATAATTTTATATAGATTCAAAAGAGGATGTATATGTTAATATAATTTAATTATTTTTAAAGCGAATAAAGAAATTTTCTTTAACTTCTGTAGCTTGTCCGATACAAACCTAACATGTCAATAAAAATTATTATTAAAATATTATATTTATTTAATTTGAAACTTAAATTAAAATAAAATAAAATTTAAATATATGTATTAAGCATAATATGAAAAATCCCCCACAATTTGCTGAAATTTCATTGTTGAAAATCTCATTGGTAAGGGCTAGTATAACATTATCTTTTAAAATGTCTAAATTAGAAGTTGTGCAGTTTATATTTGTATATGTACTCTAAAAAATTGCCGCTATAGGATCACACATAAAGTGTATAAGAATATCATTCGCAAATGTCACATCTGATTGTACTTCTCCAAAATCAATAACAGCTTTACCATCACCTACATCAAGTATATCAATTTTGCAAATTTGTTTTCATATATAAATTTCATTGTAAACATTTCTTGTGGTATGTTGAGTTATCATTCTTAATTGTATATTAATACTTCGAGTCACATCTTGCTAGTGATATGAAATATTTCAACATAACTGTTAGTGGCTAAAAACTGGTTTTGCAAGATAAAGTCCAACATTCTTTAAAGATTGACATTGACTTTGTGTATAATCATAACAAAACAAATTGCGAGTGAGAATTTCTCATCTGAAATCGAATGGGGAATTTGGTTAAATCAGATAGGTTCATAATCATTCTACCAATCAAGAATTTTTTACTTTCATAGTTTTCCAAAAATTAGTTTAACCTCAATTATATGGTTATGCATCTTAGTTACGATCAACCTACTTCCATTGCATTGAGATTTATTTGTTAGAAAGATTTGTTTTATGCACCTATAAATTAGGGCATTCTCTATGTAATCATCAGAAGACGTGATTTATCAAGAATAAAAATACTTTGAGTCTTCTCGTTCTCGGCAAAAAATTATTTTATTAAATTTCTACATTAAGGGAGGATGTTAGAAATAATAATGTAGAATTTAAAATTTGAATTTGAATTAGATATGCATCTAAGTTGTTGCACTCTTTTGATTGTTGGTTGAGATTTATTTGTTAGAAAGATTTGTTTTATGCACCTATAAAATAGGGCATTCTTTATGTAATTTGTAGAAGACATGATTTACTAAGAATAAAAATATTTTGAGTCTTCTCATTTCTCCCGTTCATATTTTTTTATTTTCCTACAGTGGTATCAGAGCCACCGATCCTAAGGGCTTAGATGGAAGATGTTGATGATGAAGATGAGGGTGATATATTCCTAGATCATCATTAACAAAGAGATGGTACTTCAACAAGTTGATGAGATGGTGCATCATCAAGTTCGTGAAAAACAAGGCGGTTGGAGAGAAGTGCTTCACCAAGTTGATGAGAAGTGCATCAACAAATCAACAAAGTTCATGAATAAAAAGTAGCTGAAGAGAAGTGCTTCAGCAACCCCCATCCAACTAAATTTTTTTGATAATCCAGAAAAGTTGATCGTGTTTAAATATTCCAGTGAAAATAATTAATTGGCATTATTTATGCTTTCAACATCTTGACAAATATTGTTATAATTGATATATATATATATATACATTTTCATTTGCAGACATACATTCCATGGTGTAATTATTGATCGTATCAACAATCTCATTGGCAATGGTTAGCAGTGGCGGACTTACAAAGGGGCTTGGGGGGTCAGGCCCCACCAATTTTTTTTTTTTTTTTAAGTCCAATAGGTATATGCACCCCCAATTTTTTTTTAGCCCAGGCCCATATATGTGAACGGTGCACCCCCAATTCCCAAATTTCTTCCACCCTTCGTTCAATTCGTTCCGTCGTCGTTCAAGTTGTCTTCCAAGTTGCAATCTGTTCGTGGTTTTGCACTCCTGCTTCAAGAGCTTAGTCTTAGCAGGCCTGGTGATACCCGTTGGGGATCTCACTTTAAAACTATTTTAAATGTGATTAATTTGTATCCTGCAATTCTTAAGTCTCTTGATGCTATTGGGGAAGTTTCTGATAGTGTTGACAAGAATAAAGCTGAGTCACTCATACACCTGTTGATGTCATTTGACTTTATCTTTTTGGCACATCTGATGGTGGGCATATTTGGGATTACAAATGAACTGAATTTGGCTTTACAAAAAAGTGACCAGGATGTTGTAAATGCAATGGCATTGGTTGACATTGTTAAGGTGAATTTGCAACATATGAGAGATAGTGGATGGGATTCTTTAGTTGATAAGGTCACTTCATTTATGACCAAGCATGGCATGGAAGATGAAATTCCTAATATGGAAGGTAAATATGTTGTTCCAGGGAGAAGGAAATTTCGAGGAGGTGCAAAGCAATCAACAAACTTTCACCATTTTCGAGTTGAAGTTTTCATGAGTGTCATTAATCTACAATTACAAGAACTTGAAAGTCGATTTGATGAAAGAAGTAAGGAATTACTTATTTGTGTGTCTTGCTTTAATCCTTCTAATCGATTTTCATCTTTTGACATTGACAAATTGGTTCGCCTGGCTGAGTTCTATCCTAATGAATTTTTGGGTAATGAGAAGCTCTTCTTGGAATGTTCTCTTCAGAACTTCATTGTTGACATGCGAAATGATGACCGTTTTTTAGAGGTGAAGAACCTTAATAAACTTTCGATGAAGCTTGTTGAGACACAAAAGCATGAAACTCATCCAAGAGTTTATTTACTCTTAAAGTTGGCATTGATTTTGCCTGTGGCAACGGCAAGTGTGGAGAGAGCATTTTCAAAAATGATTCTGATAAAGAGTAAGTTGCGAAATAGCATAGGTGATCAACTGTTGAATGATTGTTTGGTTACTAATATAGAGAAAATTTGTTTTTAAAAGTTAGTATTGATGACATTGTAAATCGATTCCAAAGTATGAGGACTCGACGTGAACAATTGTAATAAATTAGTTAATATTAATTTTCTTGAATGCACAATTTTTTTGTTGGCTTTATTATTATAAAGTCGAAGCCCCCCCGGGAATTAAATCCTGGGTCCGCCACTGATGGTTAGTATAACACTATCTTTAAAAATATATGTATTTGAAGTTTTGCAGTTTATATTTGTATAAGTACTCTCAACAAATGTCGTTATATGATCTCCCGTCGATTTTATAAAATTATCTGGAAATGTCACATCTAATTGGACATCTCCAAGATCAACACCAACTTTACTAATTACCATCACCTATACGAAGTATTCATTGTGCAAATTTCTGCCATATATTTTCATTGTAAACAATATTTATTGTAGTATCTTAAGTTAATCCATATTAATTACATATTAATACTTCGAATCTCCTCTTTCCAGTGACACGAGATATTGCAACATATCACTGACATGGGTAAAAACTTATTTTTGAAGATAGAGCTCAAACTTTCTTTAAAGATTGACGTTGACTTTTTTTTATATAGTCGTAGAAAAACAAATTGTGAGATGAGAATTTTTTCCTCTGAAATCAAATGGGGGATTTGGTTAATTCAGACAGACTCTACCAATCAAGATTTTTCATCCCAAATAATGAGTTTTGTTTTAATGAGAAGAGATGTTAATTAATTCACTGGGGTAAGCTTTTTGCAGATAGAATTTTCGTCACAATATAGTTGAATACCAAATTTAGAATATGCAATCCTACCTCTTGGAAAGAGTAGGGGTATGTGTGTTATTCCACTGGATGCTACATGAGCACCATATCCCCTATTCCACAAAACGATATCATAATTTTTTTTTATTAAACTATCGATAAATGTCTTGTCAGTTCCACCACATAAAGAAAAAATAAATCAAACCTCATCACTATTAATTACAGACATTATTTTATTACTACCTCCGTCTCAACATTTTTGTTACGCATGATTTTTTTGCACTATTCACTATTTAACTTTGATTCAACTTTTTAGTATAGCTATGTAAGAAAAAACATAGTTGTAACATCCTGGATAATTATTTCATAATTAATTTAATTAATTATGGATTAAAATAATAATTGGGTTTAGATTAATTGGTGATTGCACTTGTGTGGGATTAGCCATAATTTTTAAGGAAAACTCCATGTGTTTATATTATTGAAATAGATTGGGGGTCATTTTGTAAATAGGAAATTACATCAAAGCCCTTGAATTTTAAATTAGGATTTTTGTCTCATTTGAGCACATTACAGCAAATGAAATGAGAATTTGGGGGAAATGCTCAACCCCGTAACTTGCACAAGAACAAATAAGGGCTCTTCTTGGAGTGAAATCACGGCTCGAAGAGGAAGAGGGGGACGATCTCGAGGTTTGATTCAAGTTTTGTCTTCTAAAGGTATTAAGCCACGTCTTCATCTCTTTTCTATATTCTTTTCGGATTTGGAATTTGGGGAAAGTAGCGGGTTTTCAATTTTGGCCGGGTATGATCGGTGATTGACCGGAGGAGGGGAAGAGACATCGGAGTTGGGAGGAGATGAGAACGGCGGCGTGGTGGAGGTGGCATCGCGCCACGCGTGACGCCTGGAGGTCACAGCGGGCTGCTGCCCGCTGTGGAAGAGCAGCGCACAGCGCTGCTGTGCTGCTGCCGGTGGCGAGCCAGCGCCGCTGCGGCGTGGTGGCTGTAAGATAATGATGGTGGCTGCTGTGGTGTAAATTTGGGGATGTTTCCTCATTTGGTGTTTTGTGAACTTTTGATTTAATTCTTGGATTCTATTATTGATTTAGATGTTGGGTATTGCTGTGTGATTTTTATTGGATGCTGATATGCTAATGTGAATTAAACTGGATTTGGAGGTTGGGTAGTAGTTCAATTGTATTTGGATATTAAATTGGGAATTGGTTCAAATTAGAGCATGGTGAACTTGTTTGTATTTGGTTAGTTTTAGACACTTGTGAGTAAATTGTGGAAATTATTGTAAGCTCACTGTCATGAAGTGTGTCGGTAGTGGGTGGGATGAAGAAAGGTTTTTGGAAAGGAAAGTCAAAGTAATGTCACTACTTTTTCCACTAATACTTTGCTATATTTTATTATTCTTATTCTTATTCTTTTAATCCCTTGAATTAACCATAATTGTTGTGCACACAGATCTCTTGAAATTGTCTTTGCCGACTCGTGGTGCGTGTATATAAGTATATTTACTTGTAAGTATTGATTTCTTAGTTGGGTAAAGAATATTAGATTGAACTCATGGGTTAAATATGGTAGCAATTGTCATGGATTTTGTATAGACTATCATTATAATTTTTAATATATATTTATACTAACTCATAATCTGCTCATGTTGCTTTAATAGTGTATTGGGTCTTGTCTTAAGTAATATTTATCCCTACCCCATAATTTTAATCCTAGTATAAATGGGCTTTTGGTGTTGTTAAAATTGGAAGTAAAATATCTTGGGATGGCTTGATGTTGTGAATGAGTTTATTGATTTCATGGTTGAAGGTTTTAAAATAGTAGTGGAAATTTTAATAAAAACTCTTTTTAAATTTTATAGAATATTTTAATGGTGATGGAATCAACTTTTAGTATCTTGTTTTAAATATATTGGGATGAAGAGCTATGTGTGTCATTGTAGACTTTGTTGTGTATTTTAGCGTGGTTTAATACTATGTTGTTGAATATGAAACCATTGGTGTTAGTTAATTTATTTGATATTATTATGAAGTAGATGCAATATGGATTGGTTGCCTTGATGAATTGGTGTTGGTTTGTGGGAGTGTAGACCGGTGTGTTGGTACCGTTAAATTATTTTAATTTTTATGATAATATTTTTTGTATAGGGAACAACCGTGAAGCCATTGGAAGGTTAAAGACTTAACAAGAAGGGAGCTTTAAACACCGATTATAAAGGCAAGGGTTATGCTTGCATTATTGTGTGTGTTGGGGTGATTTTCGGATGATATTGGAGTTTTTGCTCGATTTTTCTTCCGTTTGATTTGCAGGTTTATTATTCACAATATTTATGAGGGTTTAAGCTTATGGTATGATAATTTAGATGATGAGATGCTTATCGGGTTATCATATCGCTCATTAGATGGTGATGAATGCCTATTCGTGTGTTCTTGTCAAACTCATCGCTCTAATGAATGAATTATAATTTCCTTGCGGTGTTTTGAAATTTGGGAATGTGTATATAACTCATGGAGGTCGTGAATATAACGTTACAACCTGTTGGGACATGAGGTTCATACTCATGTGGTGAAATGACACTCATTATGTTGTGTCGGGATGTTGTCTTAGCTTTGAAAGGTACGTGTGATGTTTATATGGTATTGTGGAACAGGCGAACCTTGCGAAGGTAATTCTTGATTATCATGTTATTTTTATATACATGTTATTGCATTGAAATTGATGGTTATTAACCTGATAGGTTATTATGACGTTTATGATGGATCGGGCAACCTTCACAGGTGTTGTTGAGTCTGGATGGCCCTGCGGGGTATATTATTGACTGTATGTCTGTTACCCTTTTGGGGTGGTTATTATAATGCTGATATTGCATTATGAATGGATGGACATTTTGGAAATGTCTGGTCGGGCAGCCTTCATAGGTGTTGTTGAGCCCCGATGGCCCTGCGGGGTGATTATTAGGCTGTGATGCCTGTGATTAGGCTGTGATGTCTGTGATTTGGCTGTGATGCCTGTGATTGGGCTGTGATGCCTGTGGTCCCTGCGGGGATGGTGTATGTTACCCTGTAACGGGTTGGAGTTGATGATATCCTCACCCGTGGGTTCATACCGCCCGGGTTTAGGTTGCCGGCTAGGCATATTCATTGCATTTGCATATAGGGTAGATAGGTGTATGTTAGGTCATGCATCACGTGCATAAATTGTATGTCGTGGTTGAAGCACCGGTATGGGACGGTGTGATGATTTATTTATGTCAATTGTATGTCGTGGTTGAAGCACCGGTATGCGACGGTGTGATGATTTATTTATGTCAATTGTATGATCGTGGTTGAAACACCGGTATGGGACGGTGTGATGTTTTATCTGCTTCTTTTATTATCTGTTTATTATTATATTATATCCCCCTATAAACCCCTGCACGCATGCCCTTGCTCAGTACTTGTGCTGACCCCTTTGCTTTGTCTGTTTTATAGATCCTGCTGGAGGTACTGGAGCATGACTGGGTTTGAGGGTATTGAGAGATCACATAGATATGACTTTTATGTCTATCTCTACGTGGTTATGTGATACTATGAGACTATCTGTGGTTGGTATGCTGTTTGAGAGGCTTGCAGTCTGGATGAGCAGCTGGAATGTTTATTTGATTATTATGGTGAAACCTCCTATGTGCTTATGTGTTTTATCTGTTTTAGTTTCTGCATTAAACTGGATTAATCAGATGATCACTTTAGGTTTACTCAGTCTTGTACTAGCTGTTTTAAATTAGCTGGCCACTAGTTTAGGATAGTTAGCACAGGGGTAATGCTTGCGAAAATCATGTTTGAATTTTCGGGTCGTTACAGAGTGGTATCAGAGCCTGTGTGCTCTTTTATCTTATTAAAATTTGTGTAGACATAGGCGGTGAGATGTGTGTGGGATACATATAGTGTAGATTTGCATTCTTATTCTTATTTTTTGTTGAGATTTGCGCATACCAGGTTAATTCACAGTTGGGGAACTGTGAGGAAACCATGGTACTCCAGTCAGGATCCTTGTTATCTCACAGTCATTGAGGACTATGAATGACTTTTGACCGGTTATTTAATTTTGTCGTTTATATATACTGCTTTGTATGATTGGTGATTTCTGCTAACATTGTTTGTTGATGTTGTAATCTAAATTGGATGAATTGTTTGAAAAGGCCTCATGGAAGCCTGGGCTATTCGAATGGCGATCCAAGCTGGATCAATGTGCTGAATGGTGTTCAGATGGGTTTGACGTACCCTCGAGAGAGAAATAGGGTACTGAGAAAGTCTCCCTACTGCGATAACCCACTAGGGCGATATAGATATTTGCAGTCCGCCTGCATCCGAAGGATGGTGGAAACCATTTCGAGGCTATGCCAGTGAAGATATAGTCGGATTTGGTTAGAGAGAATAATGATTTGAAGTGGCATAGAATTGATACTGGGTCAATCAAAATAACATTAGATGGTTCGTCGAAGTTGAATGCCTGTCGCGTGAGACGAGGCAAGGTGACTGTTCTGCATGGAAAGATCGGTAACGTAAAGGGGGTCAATATCACTAGGGCGAGTCCGAACTAGGGGACTTCCTAGTATGTCGTCTTTATGTGATGGAAACGTTACGTTGATTGGATAACGTTTTGGCATGTGTGTAAATCTTGTATCGTGGGTGTTTCTTCTTGAGTCTCTGGTTGAGAGATAAACCCGTTTCCCTGATATGGGAATTATTTATGTCGCATTTTGTGTTGTTGTTATTGTGTTTGATTCTGGAGTCTTATGTTCATTTGAGACTCTAAATTTCATTCGTAAGCATGGAGTAAATGCTACCACTGCTGTGAATCCTTCTGCCTTAGTACTGTGCGATTCAGAAGCCTCATGTTCTTTAGTGGATTTACGATTTGTGCGATAGCATGGAGTAGGACCGTTGGAGCCCTACTAGATGCTAGTTTCTTTACCGTCGGGTGATAATATTTGAAGTGATCATTTGATGCAAGATGCTGTGTTGAGCATCGAGAGTCGCGAATTCAGGGCTGACCTGGTGGTCTTTAGCCCGGCTGGTTTTGACGTACTATTGTGCATGGATTGGCTGTTTGCCATCGTGCTGTGATTGATTGTGGTGTTCCACGAATATCCTTTTAGGATTTTTTTTGGGTAACTGTGTTTCTTATCGACATCCGTTGATTCCACCTGTTATTGGTGTGGTTTCTGTTGCTTTGTTGTGTGACCTGATGCGCAGGGGGTTGTTCTCTTTCCCTGTGGCACATGAGGGATCTTCAAGCAGAGGTTCCTGCTGCTTCGAGTGTCCCTGTTGTCTCTGAGTTCGGGGATGTATTTCCCGACGAAATTCATGGTCTCCCATCTGCTCGGGAGATTGATTTTACTATCGAGCTGATGCCTGATGCAGCTCCTATTTCTAAGGCTCCTTACCGGATGGCTCCTGTTGAGATGAAGGAGTTGAAGGATCAATTGAGTGCGCTTACTAGTAAGGGGTATATCCAGCCGAGTAGCTACCCTTGGGGAGCTCCTGTACTGTTTGTTAAGAAGAATGATTGTTCGATGAGGATGTGTATCGATTATAGAGATTAGAACAGGATCATGGTGAAATAGAAGTATCCTTTGCCTCGGATTGAAGATTTGTATGATCAGTAGAGAGGGGCCTGTGTATTCAGTAAAATTGATTTAAGGTCAGACTATCACCAGATTAGGGTGGCAGAGGCGAATAGGCCTAAGACAACTTTCAGGACTTGGTATGGACACTTTGAATTCACAGTCATGCCCTTCGGTTTGACTAATGCGCTAGTAATCTTCATGGATACCATGCATAGGGTATTCCGTCAATGGTAGGTGTGTGTGGTTGTGTTAATAGATGATATATTGGTTTACTCGCCGACTCGTGAGTTACACGCGGGCCACTCAAGAATTTTGTAGAATATATTGCGGGAGCCTAAGCTGTATGCTAAGCTCTTTAAGTGTGACTTCTGGTTGAAGGTGTCATTCTGGGGCACCTTGTTGGGCTGAAATGGCAAACACTAAGAATGTTGGTGAGATCATATTTCCTTGGTCTAGTTGGCTACTATCGCAGGTTCATGGAGGGATTCCCTAGCATTACTAAGCCATTGACCCATACCCTCACATCATTCGAGGACAAATGATCCTAAGGGGGAAAGAATGTAACATCCTGGATAATTATTTCATAATTAATTTAATTAATTATGGATTAAAATAATAATTGGGTTTAGATTAATTGGTGATTGCACTTGTGTGGGATTAGCCATAATTTTTAAGGAAAACTCCATGTGTTTATATTATTGAAATAGATTGGGGGTCATTTTGTAAATAGGAAATTACATCAAAGCCCTTGAATTTTAAATTAGGATTTTTGTCTCATTTGAGCACATTACAGCAAATGAAATGAGAATTTGGGGGAAATGCTCAACCCCGTAACTTGCACAAGAACAAATAAGGGCTCTTCTTGGAGTGAAATCACGGCTCGAAGAGGAAGAGGGGGACGATCTCGAGGTTTGATTCAAGTTTTGTCTTCTAAAGGTATTAAGCCACGTCTTCATCTCTTTTCTATATTCTTTTCGGATTTGGAATTTGGGGAAAGTAGCGGGTTTTCAATTTTGGCCGGGTATGATCGGTGATTGACCGGAGGAGGGGAAGAGACATCGGAGTTGGGAGGAGATGAGAACGGCGGCGTGGTGGAGGTGGCATCGCGCCACGCGTGACGCCTGGAGGTCACAGCGGGCTGCTGCCCGCTGTGGAAGAGCAGCGCACAGCGCTGCTGTGCTGCTGCCGGTGGCGAGCCAGCGCCGCTGCGGCGTGGTGGCTGTAAGATAATGATGGTGGCTGCTGTGGTGTAAATTTGGGGATGTTTCCTCATTTGGTGTTTTGTGAACTTTTGATTTAATTCTTGGATTCTATTATTGATTTAGATGTTGGGTATTGCTGTGTGATTTTTATTGGATGCTGATATGCTAATGTGAATTAAACTGGATTTGGAGGTTGGGTAGTAGTTCAATTGTATTTGGATATTAAATTGGGAATTGGTTCAAATTAGAGCATGGTGAACTTGTTTGTATTTGGTTAGTTTTAGACACTTGTGAGTAAATTGTGGAAATTATTGTAAGCTCACTGTCATGAAGTGTGTCGGTAGTGGGTGGGATGAAGAAAGGTTTTTGGAAAGGAAAGTCAAAGTAATGTCACTACTTTTTCCACTAATACTTTGCTATATTTTATTATTCTTATTCTTATTCTTTTAATCCCTTGAATTAACCATAATTGTTGTGCACACAGATCTCTTGAAATTGTCTTTGCCGACTCGTGGTGCGTGTATATAAGTATATTTACTTGTAAGTATTGATTTCTTAGTTGGGTAAAGAATATTAGATTGAACTCATGGGTTAAATATGGTAGCAATTGTCATGGATTTTGTATAGACTATCATTATAATTTTTAATATATATTTATACTAACTCATAATCTGCTCATGTTGCTTTAATAGTGTATTGGGTCTTGTCTTAAGTAATATTTATCCCTACCCCATAATTTTAATCCTAGTATAAATGGGCTTTTGGTGTTGTTAAAATTGGAAGTAAAATATCTTGGGATGGCTTGATGTTGTGAATGAGTTTATTGATTTCATGGTTGAAGGTTTTAAAATAGTAGTGGAAATTTTAATAAAAACTCTTTTTAAATTTTATAGAATATTTTAATGGTGATGGAATCAACTTTTAGTATCTTGTTTTAAATATATTGGGATGAAGAGCTATGTGTGTCATTGTAGACTTTGTTGTGTATTTTAGCGTGGTTTAATACTATGTTGTTGAATATGAAACCATTGGTGTTAGTTAATTTATTTGATATTATTATGAAGTAGATGCAATATGGATTGGTTGCCTTGATGAATTGGTGTTGGTTTGTGGGAGTGTAGACCGGTGTGTTGGTACCGTTAAATTATTTTAATTTTTATGATAATATTTTTTGTATAGGGAACAACCGTGAAGCCATTGGAAGGTTAAAGACTTAACAAGAAGGGAGCTTTAAACACCGATTATAAAGGCAAGGGTTATGCTTGCATTATTGTGTGTGTTGGGGTGATTTTCGGATGATATTGGAGTTTTTGCTCGATTTTTCTTCCGTTTGATTTGCAGGTTTATTATTCACAATATTTATGAGGGTTTAAGCTTATGGTATGATAATTTAGATGATGAGATGCTTATCGGGTTATCATATCGCTCATTAGATGGTGATGAATGCCTATTCGTGTGTTCTTGTCAAACTCATCGCTCTAATGAATGAATTATAATTTCCTTGCGGTGTTTTGAAATTTGGGAATGTGTATATAACTCATGGAGGTCGTGAATATAACGTTACAACCTGTTGGGACATGAGGTTCATACTCATGTGGTGAAATGACACTCATTATGTTGTGTCGGGATGTTGTCTTAGCTTTGAAAGGTACGTGTGATGTTTATATGGTATTGTGGAACAGGCGAACCTTGCGAAGGTAATTCTTGATTATCATGTTATTTTTATATACATGTTATTGCATTGAAATTGATGGTTATTAACCTGATAGGTTATTATGACGTTTATGATGGATCGGGCAACCTTCACAGGTGTTGTTGAGTCTGGATGGCCCTGCGGGGTATATTATTGACTGTATGTCTGTTACCCTTTTGGGGTGGTTATTATAATGCTGATATTGCATTATGAATGGATGGACATTTTGGAAATGTCTGGTCGGGCAGCCTTCATAGGTGTTGTTGAGCCCCGATGGCCCTGCGGGGTGATTATTAGGCTGTGATGCCTGTGATTAGGCTGTGATGTCTGTGATTTGGCTGTGATGCCTGTGATTGGGCTGTGATGCCTGTGGTCCCTGCGGGGATGGTGTATGTTACCCTGTAACGGGTTGGAGTTGATGATATCCTCACCCGTGGGTTCATACCGCCCGGGTTTAGGTTGCCGGCTAGGCATATTCATTGCATTTGCATATAGGGTAGATAGGTGTATGTTAGGTCATGCATCACGTGCATAAATTGTATGTCGTGGTTGAAGCACCGGTATGGGACGGTGTGATGATTTATTTATGTCAATTGTATGTCGTGGTTGAAGCACCGGTATGCGACGGTGTGATGATTTATTTATGTCAATTGTATGATCGTGGTTGAAACACCGGTATGGGACGGTGTGATGTTTTATCTGCTTCTTTTATTATCTGTTTATTATTATATTATATCCCCCTATAAACCCCTGCACGCATGCCCTTGCTCAGTACTTGTGCTGACCCCTTTGCTTTGTCTGTTTTATAGATCCTGCTGGAGGTACTGGAGCATGACTGGGTTTGAGGGTATTGAGAGATCACATAGATATGACTTTTATGTCTATCTCTACGTGGTTATGTGATACTATGAGACTATCTGTGGTTGGTATGCTGTTTGAGAGGCTTGCAGTCTGGATGAGCAGCTGGAATGTTTATTTGATTATTATGGTGAAACCTCCTATGTGCTTATGTGTTTTATCTGTTTTAGTTTCTGCATTAAACTGGATTAATCAGATGATCACTTTAGGTTTACTCAGTCTTGTACTAGCTGTTTTAAATTAGCTGGCCACTAGTTTAGGATAGTTAGCACAGGGGTAATGCTTGCGAAAATCATGTTTGAATTTTCGGGTCGTTACAATAGTCAAGTGAGATCTTGTTGGATTCGTCTAATCTTGTAGTTTTAGACAATCAACTTTTTATAATTTTTCGTTGTACAAAATTTAAGTTATTAACCGTTGAAAATGTGTCTCGACATGCGTGTCGAAGGCTAATGTAACAAAAACAATGAGACGGAGGAAGTATATACTCATCAAAATTAAGAAAGATAATAGCTTAGCATTATCCGCCTTCATTTCTTCCTTATTATAAGATGTATGTCTAGTATCAATAGATTATATGTTTCAGACGTTAAAACTTCATTCAGTATCGACATTCTAGAGAAGATTTACAAACTTATATAATTTGCAGCAATTACCCTTTCAATTCTAACAAAGCTATATTTATATTTGTTCTTCCGGCAATTACAAATCTGTAAAAATATAGCTTAATGAATTATTTCTTAAAATATAGATTAAAAGATTAAATTTTCCTTCTTTATTTACTGATGGATCTATTCGCACCCACAATAACTCTTTACACACCAGATTCTTTTATTTATAATATGCTTTACGAAAATAATTAATTTCATTAAACTAATTATCCATAAAAATACGAATTTTCACAATTCCCTTAATAATTATAATTGTTTTGAATTATTTTCAGAGATAATAACTCTTTTAGGCCATCAGAATGATCAATTTTCATATTTTAGCCATTATTTTTTTCATTTACAGTTTTGAGTCATTACAAGGCTGTCAGACCCAAAAAAGGGGCCAAAGCGGGTTGTATGTTGCTCAAATCGCCTCATTATGGTCCAAAATGGAAATTACATCCTTCTGATGGCCTATTTAAGTTTTTTTTTATGTAATTAAAATAAATAATATTCATTCCATCCCATTATTTGTGTCTCACTTTTCTTTTTTAGCATTTCGAATAAAAAATAACCAATTAATAACAATGTGTCAAACCATATTTCGATGTCAATTGCTAAAATGAGGTTACTCAGTGCATTGATACTACTCCATTATACCAAGGTATATCTTCCCATCGGAGACCCCTCAACCTAAGGTTTGTGATTCGATTTCCCTCCCGGTCCCCTACCATTCCCTCTATCTCATTTGTAATTTGCGTGATTTGAGTTCTCAATAAAATAAAAATAAAATACAGAGAATAAAAATAAAAATACATTTTTATGAAATGATAATAGAAAAAAATAAGAATTCTCCAACCATCAAGAGCAAGTGAAACAAAATTGAAGATCATAATGATGATGATGGGTCTCCAATGGGAAGGCACACATTGGTTTGATAGAGGAATATCGAGGCACCTCGAGATGTGGTTTAACACGTTGTTATGAAATGGGTTTTTTGTATTCGGACGATCAAAAAAGGAAAGTTGGACATAAACAATGGGATTTAAAGAATATTAATTATTTTAATCATATAAAAAATAAAAAAACATTGTTAGACCATCAGAAGGAAGCGATTTCCACTTTTGAGTTATAAGGAGGTGATTTGAACAACATGCGGCTCTTTTGGCCCTTTTTCTAGGCCAGACATCCTTGTAGTGGCCCAAACTCTAAATGAAAAAATAATTGCCAAAATACAAAAATGACTGATGGCCTAAAAACATTATTATCCCTTATTTTTAATATAATAAAATATAAATATATTTATATTATTTAGTATATATTTATATACTATTAGAATGATGTAATTATAAAACATATTTTTTAGCGATTAACAATTATATAATTGTATATTACTTTCAGGAGAAGTGACATATTTTTGTAAAAACATAGCCTATATATACATTAATTAATTTATACAATTTTTTTCTTCATATATTCATTAATGTATCATTTAATAATATAAATTCCATATATACAATGCGAATTCTATAAATTTGAAATTCTAAATCTCTTAAAAACTGATATAAATCGGAAATTCAATATCTTATAAAAACTAAAACTTGGAATTTCCATATACACATTAATATATCTTTAACATGAATAAATAAATAAATAAGATGTGCAATGTACAATTTGATTATATCATTTACCATACCCCAAAAAAATATAACCAAAATTGAGACCAAACATACAGAAAATTACCGGCATTGATCACCGTATTGAAACATAAACACAACATAATTCTTAGTTACCAATGCAGCCTCATCATAAAAATTTTCTAGTGCAAAAACTGAAAATGCCTATCTATATCATAATTCTATAGTTTAAAATTGAAAATCTATAAATAAATAATAAATGCGGTGACAAAATATAAATAAATAAAATATAAAATACAAAATAATAAAATCTACAACTAACAAAATCTAAAGTAGATAAAAAAAATGCAAAATATCAAATTTCCAATCTTTCTAAAAGTGAACATTGTGGGAATTTTATATAAATTGAAAATTGTATATATTTAAAAAAAAACTAAAAATCTATAATGAATAAATAAATAAATACGACAATATTAAATTAGTAAATTAAAAAATTCAAAATAATAAAGATAAATAAAAAATTACAAATTTCAAAATTCAAATCCTTCAAATCTTTTTAAAAGTAAACATAAAAATGCAAAATTTTAAATTTAAAATCTTTCAAATCTTTTTAAAAGGGATATTTCATATAAATTAGATATTTCATATATTTCAAAAACTAAAAATCTATAATGAATAATAAATAAATGTGAAAATCTAAAATTAATAAATTAAAAATACAAAAATTTGTAAAAATTAGAAATTTAAAATGGAGACACCACATTAATTATAGGATGGGTTGTTCACTAATGCTTTAATATATATATATATATATATTATCGCTAAATGTCTTGTCAGTTCCACTTCCACCACGTAAAGAAAAAAGAATCAACCTCCATCACTATCAACTACATACATTATTTAATTATAAACATTCCTCTACTCATTAATCAATAAACGTAATAGCTTAGCATGATTCGCCTTCATCTCTTCCTTATTATAATGTGTCTCTTCTAGTATTAATAGATTATTTGTTTCAGACGTTAAAACTTTATTCAGTACCGACATTCCAGAGAAAATCCATATTCATGTCATAATAATCCTATGATGTAAAAACTCAAAATCTATAAATAAATAATAAATGCAGCAATAAAATTTAAAATAAATAAAAATACACCATAATAAAATATAAAATAAAAATACAAAAATTTAAATTTTATCTTTCAAATATTTTTAAATGTGAATAAATCTCAATGAATAAATACATAAATAAACATAAAAATCTAAAATTAGTAAATTTAAAAATGCAAAATAATATAGATAAAATAAAAATGCAAAATCTTAAATTTAAAATCTTTCAAATATATTTAAAAGTGAAGATGGTGGAAATTCTATATAAATTGGAAATTTCATATATTTCAAAAACTGAAAATCTTTAATGAATAAATAAATAAATGTGAAAATCAAAATTAATAAATTAAAAATGCAAAAATCTATAAAAATTAGAAATTTGAAATGGAGACACCACATTAAATTTAGGATGGATTGTTTACTAATGTTTTAATATATATAATATATATATATAGATTAAAGAGATAATAACTAAAATAGGCTGTTGGAAAGAGGTCATTTCACTTTTAGGCCACGATATTTTGATTAAGCTTCGGGCCCGAATTAGGCCATTTGGCCGGAATTTGGGCCGCGGTGGCCTAAAAGTGAAAATGACTCCTTCTGATAGCCTATATTAGTATTACTCCGTCCGTCCCACTAATAGTGTCCCATTTTTTTTGCCACGGTATTTTATGTGGGGATAGTTAGTATTTAATGTAGGGTAGAGTAGTGTTTATAGTAGGGGTAAATTAGGAATTTGTGTGATGTGATGGTAATGTATTTGAATTTTTAATTGATTTATTTATATGTAATATCATAGTTGTGTGTTTGAAATTTTAATATATTTATTTATTTATGTGATGGTTGTGGATTTGATAATTAAATTATTTAATTATTTTCTAAAGGAAAATATAAGAATTGTAATGGAACTGACCAAAAAGGTAAATGAGACGGAATTAGTGGACGGAGGAGGGAGTATCTCATAATTAAATACATATCCCATATAACCAAATTTCTAGGTTGCCACGAAATTTCCCATCACAATCTTGAAATAAATTTTCAAAAACTTTCTAACTTGAAGCAGAATATTTACGTTCGGAAAATTGAGGGATTTTGCTCCAAAATTAATAATACATTGAGAATTCTTGTCAAGTTCATAAAAAACAATGAGATTTCACCTCAATTTCTTAACAGAAAGACATAATCGAGTACATAAGAAAGAAGACTACAGAAAGGAGTCAAGTGATTCCAGAATAACATCAATGGATTGCCAAATAGTATAATAGTGTTAAATAAGAAAATCACACGATTTAAATGACTCCACAGATGCCCCATAAAATCTCTCAACATGTATGCAAACATAACAAATGTAAGGGTGATCCACACAACAATATCTAGCATACAAAAACTGCTTGCATATCGTATACAAGTAACACGGTCGAATTCTTGGAAGGAATATTGGCAAGTGAAAATCACACGAGTAAAATCATGCGAATTCGAGGAGGGGAATTTTAACTCATTTCTGGAAGCTTCCATATTGGTATTGAGGGTTACTTAGGCTTGAGAAGAAATCGTCGTTGATTGATGCTGATGTTGATGTGAACCCAGGTCTGCCAATTCCTTGTCCACTGCCCATGGCTCTGCCCATGGAGTATGTAGGCATTGGTCCCTTGTCTTTTTCTTCAAATCCGTCATCCAACCCCCCAACAATGCCGACATCAGATAGGTTCACCTTCTTGGCTGCAATGATCAAACATCAACAAAATACATTGGCTTAAACTGTCATATGCTAATCTGATAAAATTTCAGCGTCTTCAATTCAATTCCAGTAAACATAGGCCTCTTTCGTTATATACAGGCCTCTACGACAGCTTATTCTGCAATGTATCAGATAGAAAAAATACTTACGTGCAGTTATATTTAGGTCAATCAGTCCACGGCTCAATGAATCTGCCCATATTCCAGATTTGACTTGAAATCCCTCCTTCTGGGGTGTAGCTTTGGTTTCCACTGAAGATCCATTGGTACTTCCATGATTTCCAGCTTCAGCAAAAATTTTGTTAGAGTCAGTTGACAGAGGATTTGTCTGAGAAGTGAAAGGCCCGAATGGATCACTGCCGTCAAAGTTGTTCATTGGAACAGCAGCAAATGGATCGAAGGTACTACTAGTACTTTCAGGTTTAAAAGACTCATTATCCGGCTGAGATACTGGATCATGTGCAGCAAAAAAATCTATTGGGGTTGAAACAGAAGGAGCTGGATGGTTACCAAATAGATCAACATTGGCCTGCCGTAAGGAGTAACAAGTTAACAAACATTTAGTTAGCGAGAACTACTTACTAGCAAGAGCAATGACAAACATGCAGCAGGTCCTGAGTACTGAAAACAGACCGATTCACATGAAAATAGCATTTGTGCATGCAAAAAGCCAATGCACAAAGGTGCATCACACAAACTGGAAATCCCCAACCATAAGTACGCAATTATGTACTGGAGGAAGCTTCATGCTCATCAATCATTATTTTTCTGAACTTGGAGAAGCAATTGAGGTCTTCAGCTTGTAACGTGCAAATGAGAGCATTTACCTGAGGTGCAGATCTTGCCACTGTTGCTTTTGGTTCCGAGGTTGCTGATACAAAACTAGCATTGGCAAACAAATCTTCTGATGAATCATTGTCCAAGGTGATGGTAGAATTATCTGTTGGAACAGATGCTGGAACATCAAAAAGATCAACGAGATTTTGTTGACCAAAAAGGTCCACTTGGGTGTTTCCAGCAGAAGGCTCTGTTCAACAACAAATAAAAAGACTAAATGAAGAATCTGGTACAAATAGTAATCTCCTTCCTTTAACAAGTTCACAAATTCCTCAGGTGAATTAAACCATGGCATGTTGACAGCAGTTTTATGTGGTACACCTCATCAAAATGAATTTAAATCACATTCATCTGGCAACCCAAAAGTGTCAGAACAGGAACTTTAACACTGAACATTGATGGGCAAGGCAACAACAGGCTCTTGTATCCATTACAAACATAATGACATCTGATTAGGTGCCAAGGTTGACACTGAACCTTTACCTTGAGCATGTGTCCCAGAAGAACAATTGACCAATACAGAGCTTTGTTCAAATTATATGAAGCTGTTCATTGGATTTTTTTTCAGTTATATTATTCTCTTTTCCTTAGTTTTAAAGCCATGTGAACATAATCTCTATTCTTCCTTCATGAAAAGAGTAGCTGATAATGTCAGGTGTTGAGAAATGTTGGAAATATAAGAAAAATATAGAAAAATATTTTATTTGACAACTAAAATTTGAGATTCCGAATAGAAAAATATAAGAAAAAATTGGAAATGTTTTACTTACTAGAACTCGATGTGCCTCTTGGATCAAAGTCATCAAAATCTTCATCATATTTTTCTGAAGATGCATTTTGTGAGGGAACCGAATCATATTTATCAGGCTTGGTGGATTTCTTGGATGCTTCAGATGCACTAGTAGCAGGGGATTCTTGGTCCTTGCTGCAAGCATCATTCGAATTTAGGTAAGATAAAATTAAATTAAATTAAATTACAAGAAAATAAAAGATAAAAAAATAAAAAAATGAACATAAAAAAATAAAAAACCGGGTGTCACTAAGCATAACTTCCAAACTCAACAAATTCTTAAGAAATTGTGGGATCTCCCTAGATAAGCCAGTTTTTTAACCTTTTAATGCACGTTTATCAGTCAAAATGAACCTTAACCAAATTTTCGGCCTCATGGTTTCAACAAAACAAATTAGTACTTGAAATGAGTTAAGTGTCGCACATCGGTTGTGTGGTGGAATTCCCCCTACTTTATATAGAGATCTAGGCTAATTCAATCATGGTCAATTGATTTCAGATTTGGAACCATGAGAACCATTGGTTTTACGTTCCATCGTCTAACATGGTATCAGAGCCATGGGTACCCACTTGGGTATCTCGTCGCTTCCGAGATGAGTATCATCTCGAGTGGGGGTGTTAAGTGGTCCCACATCAGTTGTGTCATGTGTTGTGGGATTCCCCTTTCTTCTTTATATGTATATGGATATATGGATATGGGCAACTCATATATTGCTAATTGGTTTTCGTTTGGAACCTCATATTTGTCGTCTAACAAAATGAAATAAAGTCAATCTACACTATGGCATCCACCCATGCAAGTTACATGAAGTGGGTAGAGATTAACAAATCATATGTAGGCCAAATAAAACCAGACATGGTTAAGAGTGCTACGAAGAAAAAAGGCAACTCTATGAGCCATTCTGCAGAGCCAAGATGTAACAACCAACACAAACCTGCCATACCGAGAAGTCTCTCTCTTTAATTTGGTAGTCTTCTCATATTTATCATCACCATAGTGTTCCTTGTCCTTATAATTATCTCTAAATGTTTCGTTGTCTCCTGAACTACCAAAACCTCCATAACGGTCATTACTCCTAAAGTTGCCACTACTGAATGAGGCGTTGCCTGACTTGTATGTTACTCCAGATGATGAAAGTCCAAAATACCTGAAAATAAATCCAAAGCTCATCCACCCATTCTCAGTTACTCAAAACAGAAGCATAAGGTTAGAAAACACACTAAACACGGACATACTTTTCACGATTGGCTGCAGCTTTGTTTCTTACTTCTTGTATTTTATCTTTGTTATTTAGAAGAGCCACTATGGTTTCGGCCTTCTTTCTGACATTAATTCCTTGGTCCTTTCCACTTGGCTCAGTATACTCGAAACTTGCTAAAGCCTGTAGAAATAGAAAACGGAAAGACAAAAATTAGAAAGCATAAAAAGAAACATGAAGAGAAAACCTCATTTTAAATGAATAAATGACTAAATTTTGTTCACATTAATCTTCAGATGGCATCACTGAGCAAGTGTTGCAAAGGAAGGAGTAACATACGGATATCTGAAAAGTATGCTCTATTATATCATCAACAGCACGTTCGGATCCATGTGCCACCAGATACTCTATAACAGCCAGAGCCTAGTGCAGAAAAGTGTGAGTTCATTTGCAGGTTTCAATGTCAACAAAAAAAAAGGTGAAAACTGAAAAGAGTAATAACATTAGCAAAGGTAAACAAAAACATCAATGTTCTACTCCTCAAGCCATTAGAAATACAGTGCAGTCACTGCACATGTAAGTTACAGCTGCTACCTTGTAGACAAAACGCCAATTCTTGCCGGTTTCAGTCAGTCTAGTCCAGAGTACATTCATAACCATCTGACATTCTGTGCTGCAAAAGATAATAGCATATCAGATACATGATATGAAAAGGAAATCATACCATTTTTGCAAACTCACAGACATAAAAGAAAATAAACTCATAGGAAGTACAATTTCTTTGTGGCCTGTGCTATCTCAGCCAATACTGTGCCATGAGGACCCCAAGGTTCATCATCTGTCGCATCCAAAACCTAATTTAAATAGAAATGTCAACAAGCATTACCAACGAAACTTATTTCAGGGTATTCAAACTCCCATATTTACATTGCTTAATAAATTAAGCAAATAACACAAACTTCTCATATGTCTAGATTGGATTTGGAATGCGTGGATCACGATGAGTTAGGACAAAAAGAGCAAAACTGCTCACATGAATGAAGTACATAAAAATGTAACACAATAACAGAAGTACAGAACAATGTTATTCAACAGTTCAACATTATATATAACCAAAATACATGCTATTAAAAACATAAGCTAGTAAATAAGGTAGGGCTCTTATAGATACACCCTCATCTTCAGTTAGATACCCCTTTTTCCTTTTTGGGATGTCCAAAATATATGTTCCCGTTACTATAATAAGCAATTTTTATTTGTGAACTGAAATACCCCTGACTTGGACCATCAAATACTACTAAATCTCATATAATGCTTTGTAGGATGTCTTAATCCAGCTGAAATTTGAATTAAGAGAGAGGTTGTTCTATTTAAACTTTGCATAACATAATGACTTAGTGCATATTCCAAATTTTTCCCTATCAGATTTTGGAGACACTGAGTCTCTTAAGTATTGAGATTTAGAGAATGATGTCATACGAAATGAAATCTATAAAATTGTAAGAAGCATGATCCAGAATGCTGAGGTTTTTTTTGGCTGTACTACCTTACAAGTTTACACAAACCAAGAAGGTCCAGCAATCTCTATCACTATTGGGGGCGGGGGTGACTTGGGTCAGTTTTAAGATGTCTTCAACCATGGGCATACAATTCATGTGTGTAGCATCTCAGTGGACAAGGTAACATGCAAGAAACCATATCAGTTGCAACCCATCCAATATAACTAAAAAAACACCATGTTTACAATACCACAATAATATCTGAGTAAAAATCAAAAGCTAAAAGCAAAATCATCTAATATTTAGCGCAATGATAAATAGCTCGATAAGTTTTAAAATGCACACTTTAATCCCCAAAATATCATTTTCATTTACTTATTTGTTATAGTACAATTGAATTTTAATAATTTAATTCTCAGACTATTTCTCCATATGCCCCAAGTAAAATAAGTAGTAGTAATTTTTCGTTCTTTTTTATTTGCAATTAGCATATGTTATCAGAATTTCTTTTAAGATCTTACAATATTCTGGCTTCATTGCACTCAATAACTCCTATACACAGTGCCCGACAATGATCAACACCAATCCTTCATCACATCTAGCTATATACTATCATATAAAAACCCAGGAAATCCACATAACATGTCAATTGTTGTAAAAAACATTATATATTTCACGCTCTACTCATATATGAGTTATTTTTCACTCCTCTTTCCCCATCATGTCCTGGACTCCTGGTAGATTAAAGTCTACATATATTCAAGATCCTCATTAACCCAAAACAAAACCAACTAGTTTCGTTACAAAACCGATCTCAATATTAAAGATGAAAAATAAAAAATCAAGAAATTCACAAAACAATAATCCTATGAAGTTAATTTGTACCTTCTGTTCGATCTCTGGAACCTTCAACACCTTCAGATTCACCTCCCTCTTTCTGTTTTCACATAATAAAATATGAAATAACGAGAGTAAGACGGTAATACAAGATCAATGTGTGGCGCAGCTTAAAGATATTAAAAGAAAAGGAAAGCATACATTTCGCGAACAGTCTGATCGAAGACCTTCATGAGATCCATGGCCGGATCCGGTGAACTGAAGAAAAGGGAGAGAAATTTAGAGATAGATCGGAATATTGATTGGCGGAATTAGAATTGATTTGGGGATTTTTCCGATCTGCGGTTGGGAAGCACCTACAGGTTGAGGTTGCACCTTTGAGTTCGAGTAAATAGGATGAAAGCGAGCAGTCTCAAAAGAGCCAACGGTGCCTGATGATGATTATTGCATTTTGTTTGCTTCTATAAGTAATAAAATTTTAAAAAAAAATTAAAAATTATATATCCAATTTCATAGCATATCATATTATCATATACTACTGCTCTATTCTAAAGCATACAATGAATGTAATCCGTATTCAAAACAATTTAATATTTCTTATTTTCACGTAATTCAATATAATATATAATTTTAAAGAGTAAATCTCAAATTTTATAAAATAAGAATTATAAAACTTTAATATTATAAAACTACGCACTTGACTATATTTTATCTTGTGTAACTGTGTGAAAAGATAGAATTAAAGTTATTAAATGAATAGTGTTTACTATGCAAACGTTAATATTATTTACATACGGAGGAAGTACTCACGACTAATCATATAAATATGCAAAAAAAAAATTAAAATAATAATAATAATGATTAAAGAAAATAAAATAAAATAAATAAAATATTTTTAAAATATATATATATATATTTTCTTAAGTTTTTTTTTTAATCAATAACGGTCAAATGAAAAACTAAGAAAAATCTACACTAAGAGGAAAAGAAACAAAATAAAATAAAAATAAAAAAAGGACATGAACATGAAATTAACTCTCAACTGTAATGGTCCGTTGAACTTGATCTGCCAGGGAATATTATTGATTTGATCATGTTTTGTGTTAAATCGCCGTCTTATTCAATTCTATGGAATGGTCAAGCCTTAGACAGTTTCTCTCCAGGCAAGGGGTTGAGACAGGGAGACCCTATTTCGCCCTACTTATTTTTATTGGTCATGGAGAAGTTGTCCATGTTGATCAAGAGTAGGGTCTCTGATGATCGTTGGAAACCTGTAAAAGTTACCAGTTTGGCGGACGGCATCTCGCATATGATTTTTGCAGATGATCTTATACTATGCTCCATGCTTGATCAAGCAAGTGTTGAGACCATCAGTCAAACGCTGGACGTTTTTGCTGTTGCTTCTGGACTAAGTCTCAATCATCAGAAGTCCTCCTTGTTTTTCTCTAAATCGGTGGATTTGGTTGATAGGAATTGGGTTACCTCCAGTCTGAATATTGATGTTGTGGATAATCTCGGACATTATTTAGGTTTCCCTATGCTTCTGGGGCGCAAGAAAATTCGTGACTTCGCATTCATTCTCGACAAGCTGGATGATAAACTTGATGGGTGGGCCTGTAAACTTTTGAATAAAGCTGGTCGACTTACTCTTTGTCGAGCAGTCATGAACGCCATCCCCGCTTATGTTATGCAGCTCCATTGGCTTCCTGAAGGAGTATGTGATGCAATTGATCGGAAAATCAATAAATTTTTATGGAAGGGTAATCAAGACAAGGGTATTCATTTGGTTAAATGGAATACGGTTGCTTCTCCTAAGGCAAATGGTGGCCTTGGGATTCGACGAGCGAGGCCTATGAATATTGCTCTCCTTGGGAAAGTTATGTGGAAAATGATGCACTCTCCTTCTAAGAACTGGATGCAATTGATCTCACATCTTCAACCGGCTGTGGATCTCCCTCATCGGGTTCCGGAACAGGCCTCGTCTCATATTATGAATATTGTCAAGAAATTGATTCCCTTTCTTCAGGAAGGGTTTCTTCTCAGGATTGGTAGTGGCATGTGTTCCTTTTGGTTCTCCAATTGGATCGGCAGCGGCCATCTTGGTCCCCGGATGCCTTTTATTGCCATACAAGACACTGATATTTGCCTTAAGGATGCTGTCAAGGATGGTGCCTGGAATTGGGAGAAATTCTACTCCATCTTCCCTCATGAATTGCGGCTGGAGATTGAGGCCAGACCGCCTCCTTGCATGCATGAGTCTGTCCATGATTTATGGGTGTGGAAGGGTACTAGCAATGGGGTTTATCAGGTTAGCTCAGCTTATAAATTCATTACCCAAGAAGTTGATGAGAATGCGAACTGGAAATGGATGTGGCAGGATAACATCCCAGAGAAAATTGGTTTTCTTATATGGTTAATCTCGCATGACTCCTTGCCTGTTAATAATATCCGGTTTCAGCGCAAGTTGGCATCTTCCCCATTATGTACAATCTGTGGACTTCAAATGGAGACTTGGTACCACCTTCTGTTTGATTGCCCTTGGGCTTTGCATATTTGGAACTCTTTTGATATCAATCCCCCTACGGATTGTCACCTTATGGATAAGCAGGATATAAGGGACTTTCTCAGAAATCTTTACAGGCTTTACGGATCTCTGTTTGTGGCTATTATTTGGGTTTTGTGGACGGAAAGGAATGGTCGTGTTTTCGAAGGCAAGCAGCAATCATTGTGGCAGTTGCGTAGACGGATTTTTATGCTTTCTAAAGACCTCCAGATCGCGAATATGTCAACTGGATCTAGCCTTCGCCATTTGAGGTTAGTCAGTTGGAATACTTTGGGTGTGACTGGTAATATCCTACATGTCGATGGTAGTTCCTTTGGGAATCCGGGGAGAGCAGGTTTCGGCTTCGTTCTTCGGGATGAGGATGGTCATTGGCTTGGTGGTGGATGCGGGTTCCTGGGAAACGCTACTAACACACTGGCAGAATGGAATGCTCTCCTTCATGGGCTGGAATTTGTGTATATTGCTGGTATCAAATCTGTCACCATATATTCAGATTCCAAAATTGTGGTTGATTCTATTGATATGGCCTTCGAGTTCCATCCATTTGCGGCTCACTCTCAGCGCATTAAGGAGATACGGAGTAAGCTTGATTATTGCCACATTGTTCATGTATTAAGAGAAGGGAATATGGTTGCTGATCGGATGGCTAAATATGGTGCGTCCAAGGAAGAATTCTACACCACTTGGCCTTTCCTCCAGACTGGGTTAAGGGGGATCTAGCGGCAGATGCGTCTGGCGTGTTCTTCCCTAGGATCTGATTTTCTTTTTTTCCTGTAATTTTGTTTTTTTTTCTTTTCATGTTCTTTCCTGGCTTCGGCTCATCCAAAAAAAAAAAAAAACTGTAATGGTCCGTTTGGTTGGATGGTTTTGAATTACCAGTGGGATGTGATTGTTGGGAATGTGAGATTATTTAGAATAATAGTATGAGATTTCTGAATTTTTTTTATGTTTAAATTTGAGATTGGGAATCTCAAATTTATACTTCTAATTAATTTATAATAATATCCTTTAATTTATTTTTTAAAATACAGAAAAAAAATATTATATATAATTTATTGTATGATAATTAGTAATTTAATGTCTCTAAATTCTTATTATTTTTATTTTATATGTAAGACGATAAATAAATTTTAAGCAAATTAAATATGAGATTAAGAATTTAAAAAAATACGCTTAAATAATTTAAAATTTTTAATTGATTTTTAAAAATTAAATTTCATATATTTCTCATTTTTAGAATACAAAATAACTCAATTTATAATATAAAATAAGTATATAAATAATTGATTTATTTAAATGCTTAGCATATAGCTTTTGTATTCTTATATGAAAAAAGTAACATTTTCTTTTTCGAAAAAAAGGAGGGTCGAATAATAAAAGTCGCTTTATATAAGCATTTGTTAAAGATGCCATTTTTTAAAAATTATTATTTCAATAACCGTAATCTTTAAATTCCCCATTTTCCAATTTCATATATTTTATTAAATCATGTTAATTACCTATAGTTATATCCGTTTCAAAATAATTGTAACATAAGGAAATGGCACAGGATTTAATGCAAGGAACAAAAGTGCTTTAGTGGAAGTTTTATACCTTTAAAAATATTCTATATAAGGTTAATGTAAAATTTATTATGAAACACCCAAAAAAAGAAATTGTAACACTTAAAAAGAAACGGAGGAAGTATTTATTAATTAGTTACAATGAATATCATTATATTTTTAATCACAAAAATTAATGAAAATCATTGCAGGTATATCTCGATTGGAAATGTATCTCAAATTTGTTGTATATCTATCAATCCATATATGTGTGTACACATATAAATATCATGTGATTTTAAACCACAATATACGTATAAATGAAAAAATTGAATCAAAACCACATACTTATACTACTTTTATTTATAATGTCTTGCTTATTGAAATGACAAACGAGAAAGATTTGCCCGATGCACCCTTGAGGTGCACAGTGTTCTACTTCATCCGTTCCTAAATAAGTGTTACGGACCCACATTTTACGCAATCCAATACACATTTTTAATCTGTAATAACTCAAATTCCATACAAGTAAAAATTATAAAAATTTGATATTCTAAATCTATGCGATTATACGAATCCAACAAGATCCCACTTGACTATATTTTATCTTATATAATTGTATTAAAAAGTCGAGTCAATGCTACTTGATGAACAGTGATAAAAGTCAAAACGTGTCATTTAAAAAGGAACCAAGGTAGTATATTTTAGTTTGCATTCTTGACGTGAACACAGTATTCTATGTTTTAGTTTCTTCAATGCTCTACCGTTTGTTTCAAGATAAGTTGTATGGATTCATGGTTATATTGACAATACAATAACTCTTTAATAAATGTTTTGGATGAAATCATTCCTTTTTTTTTTTTTCCATTAAAGTAACTCAGTTGAATCATATTCAAGAATAAATTGTGTCTTGCTTAAACAATTTAAAATTCACATCATCAAATCTTTTTTACCCACCCATACTACATTCTCGCCCGAATGGCCGGGGGTTAATACATTATATAAGACTTGAAAATTTTGCTATGTGAAAAGGACGATTATGAGAAAAACATGTAATACAAATGTTGTGTGCAGAGAAGTTTTGCAAAACGTGTAATGTATTTATTGAGTTCATTTTATTTTCCATATATCAAATATTTAAAATGCATGTATAATATCATAATTTTATAAATTACTACTATTATTATATATGAATAAAATATAAACATTAATATGAAGCCGTGCATCACGCGGGTGGAGTACTAGTAACAGCAGAAAGCTCAGAATCGGGGAAAACAAACCCAGCCATATTGGTCATATTCTTTTAGGCCTTCACCAATGGTTGGGTATTTGGTGATGTGGCAAATCCAAATACCCATTGGTTGGGTATTTAACCAATGGGACACACCAAAGTATTTGGTGTGGGTAGCTATTTTGCTACCTTGGAGCTTTTACTCTTGACATGTGTGCCGACTGCAGTCTTTTTTCCTTTTTTTTAAAATAAAATTTGGTAGGATAAATGTATAACCGTTTCCTGCATTCTTTACATTTTTTTTTGTCTTTTTCTATAATTTAAAATAATCTAAAATGTTTAATAATTAAAATAACTAAAAAATATTAATTATTTTTTATTCATTGTAATTGTTACACACCCTTTCGACACGCATGCCGATGCACATTTTTAATGGTTAATAACTTAAATTTTGTACAACGAAAAGTTACAAAAAAGTTGATTGTCTAAAACTACAAGATTAGACGAATCTAACAAGATCTCACTTGACTATGCTTTTTCTTACATAAATATGATAAAAATTTGAATCAAAGTTAAGCATGAATAGTGCCAAAAAATGATTTGTAACAAAATGAGTGAGACGGAGGAAGAATAATAGTAAGTGGGTCCCCTAAATACCTACTTTTTGGGTATTGTTGGGGGAAGAGTTGGGTATTTAGCTAGAGGTATTTAATTTTTGAGGTGGCGCTGACGTGACACCTAAATACCTGGAGTTGAGATATTTACACTGGAGAATGCCTTAAGAACGACATTCAATATACTTAAATCTTACTCCCTCCGTTTTTTTTTTGTTTGCTACGGACCCACGCAGTACGCAGTCCAATGTACATTTTAAATCATTAATAACTCAAATTCGGTACAAGTAAAAATTCTAAAAGTTCGATATTTAAAAATTACAAGACGAGACGAATCTAACAAGATCTCAATTGACTATATTTTAACTTGAATAACTATGATAAAACTTCAAGTTAAAGTGATTGTGTGAATAGTGCCAAATTCTCCAACGTAGCTATCATTTAAAAACGGATGAAGTAATATTTTAAAAGGTTATTGGGGGCCACAAGACGCTCCTCGCTCCTCTTGGACAAAGCATGTTGGGTTATAAGGTGTTATGTTCAATTTCATAGCTGTTTTAGTTCATTGTTGAAGACTTTTGAAATCCCATCTTCTCCAAAGAAAAGTTGGTATTTTTGTTTTGTTTTAATGTTTTTATACTATAAGTTTTATAGATTAATTTTTTATTTTCTACCTAAATGCTCTAATGAACAATCATTTTGATTTTTCAATCTTTTGGGAATCTTTAACAGACTGGACTCCATATATAGTACTCCCTCCGTTTAGAAAAGATAGCTATATTGGTAAAATTGGCATTATTCAACTAAACACTTTGATTTGAAGTTTTATCATAGTTATACAAGTTAAAATATAGCCAAGTGAGATCTTGTTAGATTCGTCTCATATCGTAGTTTTTAAATATCCAACTTTTAGAATTTTTACTTCTACCGAATTTGAGTTATTAATGGTTTAAAATGTGTATTGGACTGTGTGCTGGGTGAGTCCGTAGCTATCTTTAGAAAACGGAGTGAGTATATGGTTACGAACGAAAAAGAAAAATTGAAAACCAAAGGGCAAGGGCACGTGCGAACTGCGTGCCTCGGGGGGGAGAAATATGACCGTTGCTACGTCTCCACCATAAAGACTGAAAAACCCTTCTTTCTCAATTTCAAATCAGATCGCAGATTTCCGCCTTCCCCACACCGTTGGCTTTCCCTTTTCGGCTCTTCTCTTTTCCTCTCTCAAATTTGTGTTTCGGAATGGGGATCAATATGGAATCGCAGCAAGAGAACAAGGTAAGAAATCGGGGTTTTTTCTTTTTGTTTCTGTAATCCAATTTTTTGGAATTTGAGGTCCTTTGATTATTCTGGCCGTGGAAGTTTCGAGAACGGGTTTCTTTATATGTTTTCTTTACATTTTCGTTGAAGCAGGTCCTTGTTTCTTTGGTTATTAGTATGTTGCGTGTTTTCTGTTTCCTCCATTTTATTTTTGGATTTTAGCGAACGCCTTGCGTGATTTCTCTTCCTTCTGCATCATCGGTTGTTTCACGTAATTTTTCTACGAACGTTCGTTTGAAATGAAGGATTTATCAATGGAATGTTTTGGTTGATTGGTAATTGTCTGTTTAGTTGGCTGATTAGGTATTTCCTAATTGTGACATTTTATGGAGGTTTGGGTTATGACAATGAGGATGTTCTGGATTCTTAGCATCTATCAGTGCTGGAAACTGCAAATCCATAGAAGTTAAATGATAGATCTAATGTTTGTGCTGCATACTGGAGCTCACATTTGGCACAGCTAATTATTTTCTGTTCAAGATCAATATTTCTTCACATCAAGTTTCGGATTGGTTTAATTTCCTTTCCATCAGATTAATTATTGTAGCATTATCTTGGATTTAGACAATGTTTTTTGTAGTTTGTGGATTCATTCTCTGCAACCAATGTTTTTTTATTGTGGTCATTTTATTAACGGACTTTTTCTAATGCATGAAATTATTTATCCTTTCCCTACAGGCCTCTTCAGAGAGCACAGCAGCAGAGAAAAAGAGATGGACTCTCAGTGACTTCGACATAGGCAAGCCTCTTGGAAGAGGAAAGTTTGGACATGTATACCTGGCGAAAGAAAAAAGGGTCTGTATTTACCCTGCTTGAATTAACTTTTTTATTATCCCTCACCTTGCAATCTTGTTTTCTATGCTTAGAACGAGTGACCTAGTAATTTTGTTTGGATGAAAAATTTCACTGAACATGAGGTAGCGCAGATTCTTCTGAGATTTTTGGTGGCTTCTTTTTCAAGGAATTTTCTTTTGTCTGTTAACAGATTGTGGAGGGATCAAACATATGAAATTGAAACTTAATTTTTTATATTGTGGAGAAAATTGTTTAGAGTTTAGGAGTTTATGGATTGTAGGTGAAAATGAAATGTAATAGCATATATTTTCTTTCCTGAGCAGAGTAATCATATTGTGGCACTAAAGGTTCTGTTTAAGAGCCAGCTTAAACAATCTCAAGTGGAGCATCAACTTCGACGTGAGGTAGAAATACAGAGTCATCTTCGACATCCCAACATCTTAAGGCTCTATGGTTACTTCTACGATCAGGCATGGGGCTTTTCTTTTAGTTACAATTTGTGGAAATATGCTGATCTAGGCTTTATTTTAAAGGAAATACTACTTATTCTTAGACGGATTTTGTGCTACATTTTCTGCAGAAGCGGGTTTATTTGATTCTGGAATATGCTGCCAAGGGTGAACTCTACAAGGAGCTACAAAAGTGCAAATATTTCAGCGAAAAACGTGCAGCTACTGTTAAGTAGTGCAACTGTTTATAACCAACCCTCTTTAGTTTTTCATTTATTTATTTTTTTTTTATCACTTCTCAATTATTAATATGTCGTCTCCTCTAAAAATGAAACAGTACATTGCATCTTTAGCTCGGGCACTCATATATTGTCATGGGAAACATGTGATACATCGAGACATCAAACCAGAGAACCTTCTGGTTGGGGCACAGGTAAATACACCATTACCTGCTATACTCTATTGAAAGCAAAATGCTTTACCACACAGCTTATCTAATATTTCAATTTACCAGGGCGAGCTAAAAATTGCAGATTTTGGTTGGTCAGTGCACACTTTCAATCGCAGGCGGACTATGTGTGGAACTCTAGACTATCTTCCACCTGAAATGGGTAATTGCTTATTCCTATACACTGAAGTCTTACTAGTTGTTTAGGCAGTTCTAGAGTTGTTAAACAAGTTGAGTTGAGCCGAGTAGTTTTTTAACATAGCTTAAAGTTATAACGAGTCAAGGTCGATCCCACTGATAATTGAAGGAGCTTTTTTTATCTTACTCGATTCGATTAGAGTTTTTCAAGTTTGAACTCGAGTTTGAGCTTGGCTCATTTTCATCATAAATGAATTGAGTTCAAAGCCTTATGGAGCTTAACTTTATCGTTACTTTTACGAGAATTAAACCACCTCAAAATGAGTCCAGGCTGAGGGAGCTTGTTTGACAGCACTAGGCAATTCTTACGTTCAAAAGTATTCCACAAGCACTCACTGCGCGTGTGTATGTCAACTAACTATTTCATGCATTTGAACTATGTCTGTTTTTGTTTTTTTCGTATTTGTTATTGCTATTATTTTTAATAGTTATGTTTGTTTTAGTTTCATCATATTTAACCTAACCTCTTCAGTGTTGTGAACTTCTTTATTAGTGGAGAGCGTGGAGCATGATGCAAATGTGGACATATGGAGCCTCGGTGTCCTGTGCTATGAATTTCTTTATGGAGTGCCACCCTTTGAAGCAAAGGAGCACTCGGACACCTATAGAAGGTAAAATCAAATTTTTATTGTAGCTATACTATATAGTTGAAGGTGGCCTTAAAGTAACGGAATTTGGTCATTACCTTTATTTAAAATTTAAAAATATGCTGACGTTCAAGGAAATGTAGAGTTGATACAAGTGTACTAGTACTTAACAAAATATAGGATTACTATTTAATGTGGTTATCAAAATGATAAGTACTAGTACACAAACAAACATACTTGTAATGCATGATGTACCCGCATTACTGTTTAAAGCTCAATGATTCATTTTTCCTGACATTTTATTGTTTTTCATGCCGAACATAAGTTGTACTATAGGGCTTTTCATATATAACGCAGTACTAAAACATGGGACGTTGGCTCTTATGTGTTGTGTACAGGATCATCCAGGTAGATTTAAAGTTTCCTCAAAAACCCATAGTTTCGTCCTCTGCAAAGGATCTCATAAGTCAGGTAATTTGGTGATTTTTACTTTTAGGGGTTGATTGGATTGGGGATTTAAGGAGTTATTCAAAATGAGTAATAACAAATCCTTGCATATGTTTGGATTAATGATGGATTTTAAAATGGATTTAATATCAATACTGTTTATGTTTAATACTACACAGTTGTGGTGGATTTACAATGTCTCAAAAGATGGAGTAATTTGAAACCCATTCTTTAAATCACCTTCCAAATCCAACTACCTCCCTCCAAACACACCCTTACATCATAAGCTATTACATATTTCGAGTTTGAGAGTAGCAGATTAATATGAATATCTTTTTGGTCGTATTTCAAACTACTATTACATTACTACTACAGATGCTGGTGAAGGATTCTTCACGGCGCCTGCCACTGCACAAGGTGCTGGAGCATCCATGGATCGTGCAATATGCGGATCCCTCTGGAGTTTACAAGGGTTGAATGAAAATAATATGGTGAAGGTTAGCCATTCTCAAGTCTTATCATATAGCAAGTGGGCATATTGCCAGCCAATGTAATGTAGTGGGAGTTAATCATATAGGTTTCTTCTCCATATATTAAAGTTTTTTACAGTTCATGTTTGTGCAGCATAGATTGAGGGAGAGAGGAAAGGGAAGGGGGTGGAGGTGGTGTGGGTGCAGTTTGGTCCCTGATGGATAATTTCTTAATTGGTTGGCTATGCATATTTTCATTCTTCCTAGGGGTTGTATTACTATGATGTACTATATCACATTTGTTTTGGACTATCCAATTTTTCTGACTTTATACAATATCCAGGTTTAAGAGCTCTTTTTCTTCCTTAATACCACATTCTTTTATACTCTCTCCTTTTTTTTCGGTTTCATGGAGGATTTTGCTACTTTTCACACACACTCATTTTGACTTAAAGTTTTATTTAAAATATATAGTCAAGTGAGATTTAGTTAGATTCGTTATGTTTTGTAGTTTTTAAATATCGAACTTTTAGAATTTTTACTCGTACCGAACTTGATTATTATTAATGGTTTAAAATGTGCACTGAACTGCATGCATTGTGGTCTGTAGCACGGAGGGGGTGTGAAATAGATAGAAAATGGAGGCATGTAAGCTGGCTCTTTTCCCCATTTTTAAGATAAAAGAAATGTTTTCATTCATGAATTTTAATGTGGTGTAGGTGGATGATTTTACCATTAATAGTTGGATTATGTTAACTTTTTATCATGTTTTATACGAAATTTTGATGATTCATCAATTAAATGTGTGATATTGAAACGGATAGAGTATAAAATAATATTCAATAAATATACTTAATAACTACTCCCTCCGTCCCACCCCAAGTGTCCTGTTACTGTTGGGCACGGGAATTAAGGTAGAGTTGGTTTGTGAGTATATGGTGGGGTCCACATAGTTGTTGGAGGGGAAAATTATTTCTATTTATAGAAAGAAGACATTTGTAATGGGACATCCAAAAATAGTAAGTAGGACATTTGGAATGGGACGGAGGGAGTATTATATTCAATTTTGCCACATAACAAAAAATCTTAGTATAATGAAATAAAATGTAAGCTAATACTACTAGTAGTTGGGTGTGGATTAGGAGCATACATCTACATGTCCAGACTCCATATGAGATAAATATTTCGTCGGATGAAATAATATTTTATGTGTGTAATGGAAGCAGAAGGTAATAATAGGAAAAGAGCTCCTAGTTAAAGGCCTAGCAGGAAAAGAGGGAAAGAAGAAGGGAAAAGCACCTATCCATATGTGATGAGATAAATGTTTCATCGTGTGTAATGAAAGAATGTTTCATCGTGTGTAATGGAAGAATATATGATGAAAGAGATGTTTTATGGATGGAAGAGCTGCTTTGCTTTGTGTGATGTCTATATCTCCATACTTTTTAAGGGATTTATAGTAACCGGATTGCTAATAGTTGATTGGTTAGTTCAATGTGAGTTGCGAAGGACTTAGTGGAAAGGATTACACGATCATGGATGGAAATATATAGTAGTATGTTGTAGTAAAATGAAAAATAACTAACTGATGATGGATGGAAAATTTGTCCAAGAGTCCAGACGACTAATCAAGAAAGATGAAACCCGAACACATGGAATCGAGAGCCGATCGACAAGTGTCAGCTTCTCAATTAAAACCTATCAGATCGATCGCCTTCCAGAAGCATCATCCCCCGCTCATTGATCTTGAGACGAGAATGGTTGTTACTACTTTTTATGCACAGGGGAACGACCTCTAGCTATTTTCACGTCCATAAGTCCTTAGGACATCTCCAATGGTACGCTCAAATCTAAAATGGGTTGACATCTTCTCTCAACAATATTCTAAAACTAAACATATTTTAAGTTTTTTGAGTTTTATTCATAAACCTATATCACTTTTTGCAATTAAATTAATTGCAATTTCATCCCTCCAATTGTTATAAATTGAATAACATATTAATTTAAAAATAGAAAACAAATTTTTATTCTAATTTTATATTAGGGTCAATAATTTTATAATTTATACAATATTTTTTATTAACTAGATTTTTTCGCCCGCTACGCACGGGTGTTAAACTAATATGATGATATAAAATGAGAATATAATGTTTTTTTGAATTACATGATATTCAACATCTTTTGCTTAAATAGTGGTTGAAATGCATGCAACGAAAAAATAAAAAAATAAAAGAGATAATAAGATGAATGAAGGAAATTCGAACCCATGTGGAAATAATATAAAATAAATTATTTTTACTGTTAAAAAATTATTAAGACATATGTATAGTTTTCTTTCATATCTAAAATGATGAGAGCAAGTGGAAAATAAATACCCTTAACTATTCAAAATTAGAAAAAACTACTCCATCCGTCCCACTAATTCTGTCTCACTTTCCTTTTTGGTCCGTCCCACTACAATTGTCACATTTCACTTTTTAAAAAAACTTACTCCATAAAGATCAACTAAAACATCGCATCAACTAATTACTCCACTTTATCACAATAACCTATTATACCTAAAATACCGTGTCCAAAAATTTGGACAGTGTTACCGGAACTGATTGAGTATATTTGCATTATTAAGGTTCTAAAAAAATATTGATTTTACTCCCTAAGTATGTCGTACTCTACTATCCCTAAAGTTTTTTTTAAAAAAAATATTATTTATACCTTTTTGTTATCATTTCATCATTTAAAACTTATATTTATTATGTAATGTATTTTAAATTTTTGTTGTGATTAATTTTTATGGACTAATCCATAATTTTATAAAATAAATTTTAATTATACTTACGTTTTGATTATCTGTTAAGTTTTAAATATTATTTCTGTCGATAATATCTTCTCAATTTTTTCTTTCCCATATTGATTATGAAAAAAAATGGTAGTTAATATTTTCATTTAATTTAATTAAATTTTTATTATTTTTTAATTCATTATTATTATAAGCCTTAAAATCGAATTAATACTCCGATACCAAGTTTTTTGGAGCATGTTTGGCACGGTGTATAGTATTAAGGTGTATTGTATTATTTAATGCATATGTATTGTACTATGATGTATTGTATTAAATTAATGTTATACAATGTTTGGTGGCACACTGTAAAGTGTTTGATGCTAATATATTGTATTTTACTTGTAATATTTTTATGGTATTATTTTTTTGGATGAATTTTTTTTATGGTATTATTGAATAGTTTAAATTATTTAAATATCGCAATGTTTATATTTTCAAATATTTATGATTCATAGAAAATATATTATTTCAAAAATTAAAATTAATCTAATTATTTTCTTAACTAATTTAGATAAATTAATTAGTCAATGGGATGGGGAAAGGCTGTGTCTAAGGAATTCGCAGAGCATGGAAGTCTGGGGAAGGGGATAGGTCGGGATTAAAGAGGGAGAAAGAGAAAAATAGTGATGTACAGCCTAAACCCGCCTTTCCTTCGGGATTAAATAATACATTGAAATCTGCATTAAAATTATACCTGTACAAACTTACAAATGCATCAAACATGGGTCTGTATTATTCTTTTGCAAAAAATAGTACCGTGAGGCATAATACACCCGGTCTTAGGGGTATACTCCTTATATTCTTTTACAGTACAAATTATTTAAAAAACAATCAATTTACTCCAAATTTCATATACATTTTTATTTTATACTGAAATAGATGAAGATGACCGGATTAAGGATATTATATTTATTAATTAAACTATAATGTGTTTTAGTCTTTTTTTCCTTTTCTTTTCTTCTTTATAAATAAAAAAATATATGTAGAATTTGTTTAGAATGGTAAAAAAGTTTGTAAGTTATTAGTCATTTTACTTTAATCAATATTTTTAGGGTCAATTTAATGTTTACACCATATTTTCAATGAAATATTTTTATTTAAAATATAGTTATTATATTCCTTATATTGATATATGATTATATATTTTTTAGACATAAATTTGTAATTTAATTAAATTTATTTAATAATATTATAGTATTAATATTTTTAAAAATATTATATATATAATCAAATAATATATATATATATATAATCAATTATATCTTTTTAAGATATATAGGAAGATTTTCTCAGATTTTGTTATATTATTAATACATAGATTTATTTTCTAAATATAGGTTTTGATGATGTGTCCGATGACGTGGAATTAGTCAGCAGATTACGTGTAAACTTAAGAACCGTTGATCTATAAATGAGCATATAATGACTGATTGACCATTTAAAATTAAGAAGGATGAATTAAATTTAATAAGGACAAAAGAGTCTGCACATGTCAAAAAGTATTCAGGATTTATTATATAGATTACTTTTATCTAATTAGATTAGGGATTTTAAGGTTTTTTTTTAATAATTTTATTTTATAAAATAAATTTAAAACATAAAGATAACTAATTTATATTGCAGTTAATGAGCATTGAATCTGTGTGGGTTAATGTATAATCTATGGGGTACGATTGAAAAGATAAATAAGTTTGTATAGGAAAGAATATATAGAGAATATTCTTTTGAGTTTGAGTTTAGCGTAAATAGTTGGAGATGAGTTACTGTTTGATGTGACATTTACTGTAAAATTGGTTTGAGTATAGTGTTGGCTATTGGAGATGTTCTTAGTGTCTTGATCTGATGTGATCAGATTTGAAGTAAGAAACATTAAGATCGGACTAGATTAAATAAGATCAGACCTGATCACATCAGATCAAAACACTATAATAATATAGATAAGATAAGATAAGATAAGACCATATGGAATTAGATCAGTCAGATATTACCAGATCAGACCAGATCTTATAAAATTCAGATCAGAAAAACCAAATTCATGCCTAGAGAACAGGACGTAAGGATGAAAATATCTTCGCCTAATATGCTATCAATGTGGCAAACAAATTGTCTACATCATGTAAGTCAGCAAACTTCAAATTTTTCATTCTCTATTTTGTTCATAATAAAGAACTCGAATTTATTCCCTCAATATAATTCAAACTCGATTTCAAATTCAAATTTCGCACAAAGAATTCAAACTACTGCAAATAAAAAACAAGCCAACAGTTGGAAGAAATAAACAAACAAAATCTTCCATAAAAGACCGACTGTGTCAACAATGTTTTCTATACTTGAAGCTGAAACATCCTAACAAATTGGTGGTGGCCTTCAAAACCCGCCCTATAGTATGTCTGTCTCTGGGGAAGCCATCCCAAGTGAGAAAAATACGAGAATAATTTAGAACCAACTGACAATGAACACTCACGACACAACCACTCTTAGTCTTACCTATGTGACAATCGAATCGAGTGCCTTCATAATTTCATTTCATGCTCTACGTTAGTTAGTTGCTACGAGGTGTACTGAAACCATCTTTTGGTTCCGTGAAACTCGGCTGGTTAGTCGAGGAGAGAAGCCTTGCCCACATTCTGTCTGTTATCACAACCTTGTTCTGCCTCTCAGTAATACGCTGAAGGCACGGCGACATATTTGTATTAGACAATGCTACTAGAAAAATAAGGATAATGATGCACAAAACCAGTGTGCATTGCCTTAATTAGTTAAGTGGGTGTGGAGGAAAAAGGAATTCAAAACCACATAATTTGGCACTCTCAAATTCAACTCATGCCAAAAACACATAAAACTGGAGGAATTGAAATTTATTCTGGGAAAAAGAATTACTCTTACATTGAATGGGATGTATGTATGCCGGCCATTGACAAGACCAGTGGTGAAGCCTGTGTACCCGGCCATTGCTCCATGGACCGTGCTTTGAGCAAGTAATGTACAGTATACATTATCCGATGCATTGCTTGGAATTGCGCGGATCATGTAAGTTGGATCTGCAGAACTATTCAAGTTAAATCCATAATTCAGTATAATCTGGATAATGTAGATTCAGGAGGAGTGTGCCAAGTACCTATGTATTTTAGCGTAATTGGAAGTTTATTTTGCTTTCCAAAATGTTCCTGTTGAAGGCACATATCCAACCAAGTAGTAAAATTCATATAATGTAACAGAAGAAAAAAATAAATAAAATAAACCCGTATCAATGCACAGGTGATACCTTTATTTTTTGAGAAAGCCATAAGCCAACATCTTGAAGAAGCTTGTTCCCGGAAGCATCCATTTCCATTTTGGATTCTAGAAGCTCCTGCCCTGCTCCCTCAGCAACGACGATGACCATATGCCCATTTTCTTTGAGGCATTTCTCTATGTATTCAAAAAGTCCACCGTGTCCTTCAAGATAGAAAGGTGACTCCGGAATCAAGCAACAATCAACGTCCCGACTGGCCAGGGTAGCATGCATTGCGATAAAACCTGCATTTTTATAATTCCAACAAGTTTTGAATAAGCTGTCAGATTTTATGTAAAGTTAAAAATTTCCAGATGTTTCTGTTTGTTTAGGAAATGAAGCATTGCTTGCATCTAATATGATCGCCTAACCACCACCACCACCACCACCATCATCATCATCCATGGCTTCATGGCCTCATCCTACTAAATAGAATTGGCTAGATCCCACGTCGCTATTGTATTTAATCAAGATAAAGACTCTCGTTTAGATTTTAACATATCATATTACGTCTTCTTACATCGTCTTTGCAAATTATGGCTCAAAAATTTTAAATCATCTCAGTTCATCTTACCACTGTAGCGCCCCATTAGTTTCACCACACCGATTCCATTCTCTGCACTCTCTGCTTCAACATGTGCAGCATCAATGGCGCGTTGGGCTTCTTCCACTGCAGTATCGAAACCAAATGACTTGTCGATAACCTGATAAAAAAGACCAACACTCAAACATGATGTAAAATACATTTATAGGACAGAGAAGGAAACATAAGGCATAACAAAGTCCCAAACATTAAAGAACAGGCAGAGATACCAGAATATCATTGTCAATTGTCTTCGGGATACCAGCAACAACAACCTTAAGACCACGCTTTCTGACTTCCTGCGTAACATACATTTAGTGTAAAAGGAATAGAAAATAACTGCTTAAGAATTAAAAATAATCTCCACAAAAGCCAAGAATGATAACTGCTTAGAACAAACCAAGTAGCATACGATTATTTATATCGTAAATTGGGATCTCTGTACGAAGCCCTATTATGTAAGAAGAATACCTCATATATTAGAGCTGCTCCTTTCTGGGTTCCATCTCCACCTATTATATAGACCTGCCTCAAAAGAAAACATCAGCATGTTGCAATCCAAACAGTAGAAATACATATGTTGAAAGAAGGCCAAACTCTGAAATATTGAGGTAGATGGGCTCAGTAACATTAAGAGTGTCATGCCTGATTGATTCCGCGATCCTGAATGCTATCGACAATCTTCATGGTGTCATGGCCTCCTCGAGATGTTCCCAAGATTGTTCCACCACGCTTATGTATGTCATTTACAACCTTTGGTGTCAGATTGATGGTATTCTTTGCGTAAAACCCCCGATAACCTCCCTAATGAAAATTTATTTGTGTCAAGAAGGATATAATGTTTAACACCACAATTACAATAGATTAATCAACTTACATCAATCCCAAGAACTTTGTTGACTCCATACATATAATCCAGGCTATAAACTATCTCTCTGATCACCGTGTTTAGCCCTGGGCACAAACCACCGCATGTCACAACACAGGCACGCACCTCGCCTGAAGTAAAATAGATCTGTATCCACAAGATACAACTTAACAGAACAATATGTGGACTTCATTATGTCTCAACAAGAGAACAGTCAATATACCTTCTGACGAGGTCCAGCCCGCCGAAAATGTATTCCTCTTGGAGTATCCTTGTGAACAACCATCTGTAAAAATATCAGCAAGCAAATCATAATCACTTTTAAGGAAGATGGAGCTCTTACTAAGTCGCAGTATATGAATTGTTTCAAGTTTTCACAGTGAGTTAAATCACAATTTGATGTGGTGGAGAAGGAGATTAGTGATGAGCTAAGTGTTTGGAAAGCTAGTGTGACTCCTGAACCCCACATTCACAAGTGGTTATTTGACTTGAGTAGCTTTGGGATTGAAGTCTATAACTGATCAAAAGTATTCTCACTCACATGCACTATGAAGAACTTCTCAAAGGGTTACACATCCTAGGATTGATCCATGAAAAACAATCTTTACTTTAGAGTTTTCCCACTATGGGCATCCAAAAAGAAAATTGTGTCTTTGTTATAATTAATTCTATTGATCCTCCTTTTACAAGATTTCTCGATCCTACAGCTCCCAACCAAGGATATTAAAACCAGCCTTTTGAACGTAGACCATTAAAGTGCAATCGGACATGATTCCAAATGGAGCATATAATTACTTTTAACCTAAAAACATTGTCAGTTTTGTAATTTGATCTCTCTCATACAAGTCATCAATCTTACATCTTTAAAAACCAATGTCACATGAAGAAATGTAATGAATTACGCAAATCTGGCTAATTATATCTGATTAAAAAGGAAAACATAGAAAAGAAAAAAGAAAGTAAAAAGAAATGGGGAAAGGTATAACCTTTTGTGGGATGGTATCATCCACATCAACGAAGTACTGCCTGACTCAAAAGCAGCATCATAATTTATTAGCGGTCATGAAGTGACAATATATCTCATCTCATTGGGGGAAAAAGCAAAGATGTAAACAGGCTATGAAGGAAAAAGAGAGGAAAGATTAACTCACTTAACAACTGAATATGCAGGATTGGAGTCCAGCGGATTGGGATAAGTCTGGCAAAGAATCACAGATACCCATATTGAAGGTTTCAAGGAAAAGAACAAAATGTTTATTTACAGCAAAAAAACTGACATACTATTTACACTATGCATACAGTGGATTAATTTGTAATTTGCTTGTCAAACAAGATGTTAAACAATCATAATGGATCATAAAACAGTAGAAACCTTGACCTGTGTTGTATACAATACATACAGAGATGAAACTAGCAAAATGGGCAAAAGTTCATTTCTGATCGACCAATATATAAAAATATGTAAACATTTAATAAATAGGCAATAGGTATATGACTGCATATGCTTCATAGTTGGAAAATGTTTATTTCTACAAACTGCATAATCCAAAAAACAACTGCACATCAACACATTATGGCCTACTAAAAACAAATAAGAATCAGAAAAATCAGTTCACGAAAATCAGGACCCTTTTCAATTATTGCCTCTAAGTATAGAAACTCCATCAGTTAACATAATGATGTGAAGATCCACCAAAAAACACTATCATCATCTAAGCCTTTACGTCACTTATACAGAATCAACCATAATGGACGGCATGTCACCATTGTGCTTGATCAATTCATAGATTCCCATTCAGATAATTTATTCCTCTAGATCTTCCCTATCATCTTTAATATAAACCAACACATGTTGCACTCGGTATCTGGAGATGTTGCACATGTGATTGATCTAGTTGCTCTTATATTCGTGCTACCCCACTTCCCATTCAGAATATTTACTATTTAAATTTTAAATCTATCATCGAGGTTCTCATTTAGCTACCTGATTTCTTTGTTTATACAACATTCTTTTTTTTTTTTTTTTCCTTAAAACTAGTTTTTAACTTGATTCAAAAAGCATAACATCCGAGTTGTTGAGTGTCCCACATCGAAGAATATCGAGTCATAGTGAGTGGGATTACCGTTTTAGGTTACATGGGATACGAGCAACTCCACTCACTCATTGCTGACTCACTTTGGTTTCGAACCTCATATCCCTTATGTAACACAACACGAGTTATGACTGATTAAGATTTAGAATGTAAGTAAAAAGCACATTGGGCGGAATCATGATAGGAACTATCTCAAATCACATTCAATAAATTTATCAGCATTAAGCAAATGCATCACACGTGCACACAGATCCTCCGCCAAAAGATCACACGACAACACACATTGCGCAGAACAAAATATTTAAAGTAAACATGACATTAACGTACAGGGAGATTGGGAATGTAATCTGTGAGATGAGGCACATCTTCGAGCACGTATCCGAAATCACCCTTCACAATCTTGGACTGAGAATGGCTCTGCGAACCCATATTTGTCGAACAACGGAGAGCTGCGCTGGATTATTCTGGATGGAATTCGAATAGCGAATCCAAAACGAAGAAAGTGCAGATTGACAAATGAGCAAGAAATGGATGGATTGACAAAAAAACAATACAAATAGTTTGATGAATGGGGAAAAGGAAGCTAAGGAATTTTGGAGGGAGCCGAGTTGGGGTTGAATGTGGACGAGAAAATGGGAAAAAATTAGTTGCCGGTTTTGCGGTGGGCGATTGAACGCAGGAGCACCAAAGATTGAAAAATTAGTTTCGGTGTTTTTTAGTTTTTGTTACTACTATATTACAGCTTTCTTTGTATTTCTCTTTTTGAGATTTGCGAAAGAATCTCGTCTCCATCCAACGGTCAAATTTGGGAAATAAATAGATTGGAATGGTTTAGAGTTAATGACAAAAATTAATTTTAAATTAGAATAGTTTTTTTTTTTTTTTTTTTTTGAACACAAGGAGGCGAGCAAAGAAAAAAAAAAGAAAACAACAGAAAGAAACTAACGAAGCAAAACTACAAACTACCAACGATTACCTTCTCAAATATTCCGTGCCAGCCGCATCACTTGCCAAGAATTGAGTGACCATATCCGGCGGGAAAGCCCACGTTGTATAAAACTGCTCTGTTAATGTAAGCTTTCGCGCAAGCGCACCCGCCACCGCATTCCCTTCACAAAATACATGACGAATCTGATACTTCCCTCACTTAATATGATCCCTCACTTCCTTTATGATATGCCATAACCTATGTCGACAATTTACCACCTCAAGCACCAAACGAACAACTTCCAAAGAATCCAAAAAACAGCACCCTGCTGGAACCTCCAAACTAGCGGCCAATCTTAACACAAAAACCAAAGCAAGCAATTCCACCTTAAGGATTGGTCGCACGCCAACGTAGCCTCTACAACCTCCCTTCCAGGCACCATCACCACCCCTACTTACTGCAGCAAAACCAGCTCTAATCGGCCCACTCAAGATACAACCATCAGAATGTAACACATTGCCGGCCACCTCAACATCTTTCCACCGAACCACCGTCAAGGGCCTCTCCCCGACGGCCGTGCTGCTGCTGCTGTCAATTGAAGCAGCAGGCTGTGGCCGCGATACATCAGGCTTCCCGGAGTCGTGCCCCATTCCGAAATAAACGGTCATTATGCTCACGCCATACAGTCCAAACAAACGCAACAAATTTCAACCCCTATACTCTTCACATCCACTCCAACCAATACCTGTTATCCTCATAATCAAGTCCCTGGAGCTGCCGAAAGCAGTGCTGAGGAATCCCAACTCGGCGCCAAATTTCCTTCGCCCATGCACACGTAAATATCGCATGCACCCAGCTATCCTCCTGCTCGCCACATATGGAGCACAAAGGGGAACTTGCAAGGCCTCGGTGGCGACGAAGCAGGTTGCAAGGCAACGCATTATGAGCAATGAGCCTGAAGAGAAGCCCCACCTTTTCCGGCATAGCTTGGCACCACATCCATTTCCAACCACCTCCTCCATTGGTCACCCTCGTAAGCCAGTGATAAGCCGATTTTACGTAATACACACCCTTATTATCATATCTCCAATGTAGAATATCTAGCGCCCCTCATGTAAAAAAGGAGCAGGCATTCTCATGATTTTATCCCTCACCTCGTCCGGCAACATATACACTTTATCCAACTGCCAAGCCCCATCCACAACCACATCTTTCACCTTCAAATGAACATCAACATGATGAACATATGGCATAAATTCATTTAGGCATTGACCCTCCAACCACGGAAAAAACCATATCGAGCAATCACCACTCCCGATCTGAATGCCATAACCTGACGCTAAACCCCCCCCTCCCCCACCAGCTTTGATCAAACTTTTCCAAAGTTTCGAACTTCTATAATGCTCCCTTGGAAATAATCCCTCTTCCAAATTATATTTATCCCGCATCACTTTCACCCATAACTTACTTGAATTCGCAACTAAATCCCATATCAACTTGCCAATCAGTGCCACATTCATCTCTCTGCTCCGTCTGATACCTATCCCCCCCATCCAACAAGGCTGAGTGATCTTCTCCCAATTCACAAGATGCAAACCTCTATCCTGACTTCCCTTCCAAATCCACCTACGAACAATTTTGTCCATCCGATTACAAACTGCTTTCGACATCAAATGGAGCTGCATGGTGTACACAGGTAGGGAATCGAGCACACTTCTAGCCAAAGTAATTCTCCCCGCCTTGTTCAACAGCACCGCAACCCATGCATCCAACCTAGCCTCCATCCGTCGAATTAAAGGGTCAAACTGCACCACCTTCATTCGCCCATGAATAATAAGGAAACCTAAATAATTCCCCAAATCCGAGACCACATCCACTCCAAGAAAAGTTTTCAGCCAGGTCTTCTCTAGTAGCGTCACCCAATCCGCACAAAAAGCACAAGATTTTGATGCATTCATCTTAAGCCCTGCACGCGAACCAAAGCGTTCCAGAACCTCGGCCATACACCTTATACTACCTTCGTCTAATTCAGCACAGAATAATAAATCATTGTCAAACATAAGGTGCGAGATTCCCACTCCCCCTCGGCCGAGATGCACTGGCCTCCATCTCCCTCTATTCACTTCCTCCAATATCGTACGAGACAACTTCTCCATAATAATGACAAATAAATATGGAGACAAAGGATCTCCCTGACGTCGCCCGCGCTTTGCTTTCACCATCCCAATGGGACTACCATTCCATAAAATATAAAAACTCGCCGAGGACACACATGCCATGATTAATTCTCTATAACCCCTCGGCAACTCTAATTCCTCCAAGAAAGCCGCCAAGAAATCCCACCTCACCGTGTCGTACGCCTTGGCCAGATCAATCATAATAATTGTCGCCTTACTAGCATTTCGCGAACTCTCTATTGATGAAACCATCTCCTGCAATAGCACACCATTATTCCCCGTGCCTCTCCCGTAAAGAAACGCCGACTGAAAAGGACTGATAATTTCACATAAAATAGGCCGAAGACGCTGCACCAAAATTTTGGTAACTAGTTTTAAGGTCACATAGCATAACATAAGTGGTCTGAATTGAACATTGTTCCGGTAACTAGTTTAAAAGTCACATTGCATAAAATAAGTGGTCTGAATTGAACAATGTTCCTAGGCACCGCCACCTTCGAGAGTAAAACCATAAATGCATGACCCAACTCCCTTGGAAGCTGGCGACTTCTCACAATATTTACTACCATATCTACCACACAGCTTTTTAATAGAGGCCAATAATCTTTAAAAAATGCAGCCGGGAAGCCATCCGGTCCCGGAGCTGCAAGTGATTTCATAGAAAACATGGCCTCTTGCAAATTTTCCTCCGTGAACTCCTTCTCCAGGAGTTAATTGTGATCCTCCAAAATTGGTTCTAAATTTCCCAATTCCTCTCCCTCCCTATGCGGCACCTCCTGCCGGAAGAAATCCATAAAATGTTCAATCACATGGTGTTGCAACCGATCCGAATTTCCCTCCCAGGTCCCATCAGCCAGCTCCAGTCCATAAATACTCATTCTCTTCCTATTCACCTTGGTTCGCGCATGAAAATATCGAGTATTACGATCACCAAGTCGAATCCATTTATCTCTAGATTTTTTATGCCAGAGTATCTCCTCTTCCATGAGAACCAATTCCAATTCCTTTTTTAATTCCCCCAACAACCGCCACATCCATGCCGAATCCACATGCACAAGCCTTTTCTCCACCCCCAAGATCCAATTTTTTAGTTTACGATTGCGCACCCGAATATTCCCAAATACCTCCTCATTAAAGATCAACGATTTTGCCTGGATCCCTGAAAGTATAGCTCGGCAGTCTCCACATCCACTCTCCATGCCATCATGGACAACTTGTTTATATGCTTGATGAGTACCCCAAATCGCTTCCCATCGAAAAGGCGGCCTCATGCAATGGCGAATACGATCCCTACATTTAAGTTGCAGCGGGCAGTGGTCCGAACCGAGCCTTGGTAGATACACAATACGCCCCTCCCCAAATTTCTCCATCCATGCCAAATTCGCCATGCCACGGTCAAGCCTCTTACTAATTCGCTTGCCCTCTTCGGCCGATCGTGACCGAGTAAATTCCGGTCCGAATGATGGTAAAGATAACAGTTGACAATGATTGAGAACCTCTCGGAGCTCAACCGCCCTGTCATGCAGAAATACACCTCCCGACACCTCATGTTTCGCCACGATCTCATTCCAATCCCCGACTATAACCCATGGTCGATCCATGCTGTTCACAAGCTGCTTTAACACTTCTTAATTATGTTTTCTCCTTTGGTAATTTGGGTCAGCGTAGAGTGCAGTAAACGTCCAAGCCACTAGCCCCAAGGATAATTCGATCGTGATCATTTTATCATGCACCACCATAACAGATATTGCACAAGTAATTTGGCGTACTTGAAGTATCCAAATACCACCCCCATACCAACTGCTTCCTAAATGTACACGGGGACATACCCCATCCGTACAAAGAAACTCCTTGTCCTCTCAAAAGCACCCCGAGGTTCTAAGACACAAAATATATCCGGTCTAGGTTCACACAAGAGCTCACTCACTCACCGTTAACCGGTGCGACTCATTATTCCACACACATTCCATACAATAATCGAATAATCGCGGAAATCCATAAATAAATATATAAAGTGTAGAGAAAACCTTGACATTAAGACCATATACTTGCATCATCCGCATCTTGCCAAGTTTCCTCCACTTTCGACTCATCATCCGTGTCATTACTTCCACTTCCGTTCTCACCAACATTTGTTAACAGTAAAAATCCCCCCGCCGGTCGCCTCAGCCCCTGGCCAGACAACCGTGCACCACTGCCTGCCTGGATCGAACCCTCACTATCCGAGGACTCCTCTCGCCTTGGCCGTTTCAATCCACCACCCTTATAGTTCACCACATTAGCCCCTCGGCTGCTAGATGCCCCCAGATTTGGCATGGCGATGACAAGCTCTTTACCTTTATGTGCCACTATATTATCCCTTTCATCCGTAGCTGAAGGCTTCACAACCTCCTGGTCTCCATCCGGCATTACCTTTCCCTTATCCCTCGGTTTCCGGGGACCCCGATTCCGTCTTTGAGTAACAACCATCCAATCTCCAAATATTTCCTCACCCTCTGGCAGCCCACCCTCCTGTGTCCGTACTCCAACCACATCTGGCATTCCCACATCCTCCTTATCCCCGCCTACAACCTTCCCCGCCTAGCACGCTTCAGGGTGTTCAACATCCGCAGCGTTAACCAGCGTACAATCTCTTGCAAAATGTCCATAGTAACCACACTTAGCGCATATGAGATGCAAACCCTCATATGACACTGTATGCCATTGGCCATTCACTTTCATCCGACCAACTACGGGTTGCTTCAAATCCATGGCCACACACATCCTTGCAAATCGCCCCTTAGAAGACAAACTAGTACTCGAATCAAATTTAACCTCATCGCTCACTCTAGATGCAATCGCCCACAAAATATCCTCCCTATATCTGTGCATAGGCAAATCATTAATCCGTGCCCAAACTAGGGTTTTATTGACCTGTGTCGTTTTTTGATCAAAGTCGCAAGTTCATGGCATAATCGCTAGGTAGTGATCAAATAGAATCCATGGTCCCCCATTCACCACACGCTCTCTGTCCGCAACCTCATCAAACTTTACTATGAAACAGTCATATCCGACATCAATCAACGCCATCTCATCCTTTACTTTCCACAACCGTTTCAAGCGGTTCTTCAGCGCCATATAGCCGACCTTGTTCCCTAATGGTTTTAATGACTAGAGCATCCTCCCATAACCGGCCCGCCTCAGCATCAATATGCTCATCAATAATAAACTCAGGAAGACAATGTTTGTTCCCAACAAAACTCTTCTTCACCGGCTTTTCCGCCAAAAAGATCACGAGTCGGGAATTTCCTTGCGCCTGACGTATTCGTCTCAGTGCCCTTATTCAAAATCTCCGCAAAAGATCTAGTCTTGCCTCCAGGATCATGTTGTGCCGCTGTTGGAACCGAGTTCGCCGCCGCCGTGCTTGCAGAAAACCTATTCATGATTAATGCTTTTGAGCTCTTTGAGCAAGAGGAAAAAAAATACTTAGAATAGTTTTGAATAATTATATTTGATGTTAAGATTTAAAATTAAAATTTATATGATAGACTTTGAAAACTAAAAGTCGAGAAAAAATTCATACATAACTTAAAGTTTAAAGTTAAAAGTTAAAATTAAGCACTTATTTTTTTTGGGTAAGCAAAATTAAGCACTTATTGAAATTATTATTTTCTATATATATTTTTTAAAACTACATATGTATTTTAAAATTTAAATGTAAACACTAATGTCTCTTCTATATATATTTTTTTTAAAACTACATTTGTATTTTAAAAGTTAAATGTAAACACTAATGTCTCATTTTGACTTTTGATACTGGTCATTAATCAATATTGACCTAATGATACTACAATAGTATAAAAAAAGAAATATAGTCAAGTTCGATCTTGTTAGATTTGTCTAGTTGTGTAGTTTTAGAATATACTTCATTTTATGTAATTTTTACTTCTACACATTTTAAGATATCATCCGTTACATAAATGCATTGGATTGTGTGTCCAAAAGTTTTGAGACATAAATAATGGGACAGAGGGAGTAGTAACTACTCATTCGGTTCCATTTAACTTGTCTTTTTTGATTTATGCACACAATTTAATGCATTTTTAAACCATTAATATATCAAAATATTAACAACAAAAAATTATGTAAAATATATATTTTAAAACTACATGATTATACAATTCTAATAGGTATGCGTTGTGGTGCGGATTGAATTCATCTGTACCGTGCGGACACCACTCTTCGGCCGTTGATAAATTTCATCATCTAACGGTTGAGATCATTTGTAGGGTTATTTTGGTAATTTTATTTGTTAGGTATTCTAGTATGTTGAATTCGCAACATATGATATAAAATTCAACAACATGACATACACAACTCAGCGACGGAGCCAATCCAATTCAGTGACATTATCATGTTCGTATCAGCGACGTTTGAAGTTCATTGTGATTTTAAACGAATCTCAGCGACGAGCCTTCTCACGAGTCAGCGACATGACCAATAGAATTTAGCGATATGTGATACGCAATTCAACGACATTATTGTATTCATTTCAGCGACACAAATTTATACATTTTCAGCGACATAGTTCTGTGCATTTGAACGCATCTCAGCGACATAGCCCACACAATTCAGCGACATGGCATATGTAAATTCAGTGACAACGCTGACACAATTCAGCGACTTGATATAGAACCGCTCAATAATATGCTATAGTATATTTCAGCGATATATTTATTCATACCTCATTGACATGTTATGCATATCTCAGCGACATAATAGAGTATTTTCAGCGACATAGTAAATGAAGAAATAATTACACATTTTTTTTTAAATTTTACCCTTTTGAATTTATAGCCGTTAGATCTAATTCAACGGCCAAGAATGAAGTTCGTACCGTACTTTCAAATTTTTATCCGCACCATAACCGTTCCCATTCTAATAAGACTCAAATTGACTATTTTTTCCAAATATATACTAGCAATAAAAATAAATTAAAGTTAAATAAAGAACCATATCAAAAAGTCAAACATGACAATTTAGCTGGGACTGGGATGGAGGGAGTACAATACTAGCATAATACGGAGTATATGAGTTACTAGTACTAGGATAATAGGAGTACAAGCAAAAAGAAAAGTATTTAAACAAATTACATACGATAAAGATAGTGCAATTTAAGTTCTAAGGAACAAATTTACAAGACCATCATTTGATGGGAATTTAATACTCATGTCTCCCATTAATTCTATTCCGAAATTTTTGGACATGCAGTCCAATGTATTTGTTCAACAATTAATATTTTAAAATATGTATAAGTAAAAATTCTAAAATTATGTGAAAAAATGAAATGCAACAAGATTCCACTCGATTATATTTTTCTTATATAAATACAACAATAAGTTAGGTCAAACTTATGTGTAAGAAGTCCAAATAGGACACAATAAGCAGGACGGAGGGAGTACTTAGAGTATGTTCTGCACGCAACTTATGATAGCTTTTGGTAGCTTTTAATTTTATATTAAAATTGTAGCTCCGTTATGCACACTAACTTTTGAGGATTGTACCGGCAATTTAAAACTCTATAAATAGAAGCTGCCTAAGGTTGCATTAAAAAAAAAAAACTAGCAAACTTATTTATGTCCAGTTACAATTTAAATCCAATAACCAACCCATTACCCAATAGTGCCTACATAAATATGTCATTTTATAAATTTTAATTAATAAAACTGACAACTACAACTTCCTACAGCTCCAGCCCGCAGCTACATTCATAGCTACAACTCCGTGTGCATAACAGACCCTTAATAGTAGCAATTCAATAATTTTACTTTTTTCTATCAACTTCCAATTTTGTATTTAGATATTTTTTTTGTGGGTATTCCCATGCCATATTGGGCCTAAGTCTGTATTTAGGTACTTTGATTAATCTAAATTATGCAATCTCAACATCTATATAAATCAACTTTATTTGCGGCGACTGTCCGATAAAACATGACATTGACAACCCTGGCCAAGATGAGGTCACCTGGCTTCCTCCGGCCACCATCTCCATGATACTCTTCCAGTGTGTTGCCAGGACTCTATACCCTACTTAGGGCATATTTTGTTAGACTTATTTTTTCGAACTTGTTAGTTTTTTCTTATTAAGTATATTAGATTAGACTAGATTGAAAACGGAATCAAATCGGATCAGAAAATTATACCAAACAAAAAAAGGAAAAAAAAAAGAAAGAAAATAAAACAAATTGAATCAAAGACTAGAACGAATCAAACCAGACTAAACTAGAAGGAATCATATTAGATCAGTTTTTTTTTTTTTTTTTTTTTTTGTAAAGCCGAAACCAGAAAACAAGGATAAAAGAAGAAAAGGAAAATAAACAAAGGACCTGCCAGGCAGGCTGATTACAGAAACACAAACTATAGGGCCTAATCACCGGGGGAAACAAACCCCTAAGTCATCCGCATCCACCTCTACTCGGACAAAGTTGGGGGGGGGGGGGGGGGAAGCCCACGTGGTGAAGAAGTCTTCAATGGACGCTACGTGTTTGGCAAGTTTATCCGCCATCTTGTTACCTTCCCGGAGTACATGATGGATAGTGCAAAATTCGAAAGCAGCCTTGGCCTCTCTGATCCTAGCAATGACAGCAGCACAGGGGTGATATCTTGGCTCTCTGTCCACAAGTCCGATTACTGTGAACGAATCAGAATAAACACAGACCATTTTGACTCCTTGGTTAGCCACAAATTCCAAGCCGACCGCCAACGCATTAGCCTCTTCAAATATGGTGGTGTTGTGCCCCAAGAAACCACTTCCCCCTCCAAGCCAGATCCTATCCTTATTCCTGGTGATAAATCCAAAACCAGTCCGGCCCGGATTGCCAAGACTACTGCCATCCACGTGCAAGATGGTATCCGTGGACCCTTCTTCATTCTAATGGACCATGCGAGGCATGGGCGGTCCGTAAGCCTGCTGCCCACCAGCTCGGATCACTTCTTCATTGAGATTGAGGATTTCTCGTTTAAGGTACCACATCGATTGATTTTTACCTCTAAAAATCCGAGCGTTTCTCTCAGTCAAGACCCCCCAAGAGGGCCACCACAAAAATGCTCCCATAAACCTTAATCATCCCTTGAATGAGTCCAGAACCAATGTGTTGAGACCAAGAGAACATACCCTACCAACTCTCAATCCTAAACATAATCCAATTATCAATGAAAGATATAAAAAGTAGTCATCCTCTTCCAGCAACAACTGCATTCACATCATTTCCTTAACGTCCTCCCTATTTTAAACAATGTTCTTTCTATGCTTATTGTAGCAGCTTCATTCTTTTAAAGGCACTTTACAAATCAACATAGTTTACATGTGCAAAACCAAGTGACTTGTGCAAGACATGTTTGGATAGACTTTTTTTTAAAGATTTTATGAATTTGCTTATGGAAAAATATTATTGGAATTAAAAGTGTGTTTGTATTGGTTTTTGGTAAAAAAACAAAAACTAGTCCATCCACACACTTTTAACTATAAAAGTGGTTTGATTAAAATCTAATCCAAACACCAAAATAGTTTGCTATTACATTTGACATCTCCTTCTATTTTTACTACTACTACTACTACTAATTATATAAGGATATAAGTAACCTATCCAAACTACCCAAACTCGCCTGTTGAAATTTTTTTATCATGTTTAACATAATTAAGAATAAAATTGGAGGGGACGTCCTCTAACTTCTCACCTTATAGAGTTTGTAAGACTGTACAAATGAGTTCAAGTGTTATGATAATATAACAAATTCGTAAAATAAAGCATAGAAAAAAGGTTTTGGTGGCAGAATTATAAATAAAATTATAAATGTGCGATTATTTTTTTGGTAATACAAATGAAAGATATAAATAACGGGGTTATCAAAAAAAAAAAATATAAAAAGTTATAAAAAAAAAACGATATAAATAACGGGTAATTATAGTATTGTAAATTAATTATTTTTTTTTTAAAAAAAAAAGAAAAAGAAAAAGAAAACAGAAGTTTTACTTTAACAAAACAAAAAATCGCACGAATAAAATCGATGACGGATGCCATGGGAAAAAAGTGGCATTTGAACTCTAATTTCAGAGCCTTAAAACGGTTAAACCCTAACCCCTAAATCCATAGAAGTATTACGTAGCGCTCGTTTTCCGATATTCCCTCCTCCGCATCGCCGCCGCCGGTCGAAATTCGTCTCTCCGCGCTCTGATTCTCATTGCGATCTCCATCATCCCCATGAATTAGGCCTGTAAGTTTCATAGGAACTTTTCTCTCATTGAGGTCATATTGAAATGGCGACAGCTCTCACTGCGAAAAGTGCCGCATCTACAATCAGAAAAGCTTCGTTTCTCTTCAGAAGTTCTTTCAGCTTCCTACGCAATCTCAGCACCGCCCAAAACGCTGCGACGGTGGAATCGGCGGCGGGGGCGGTGGACGCCGAAGCGAAGAAGCCGAAGCGGAAGAAGAAGAAGAACCTATTCGAAGTGGCTCAGTTTCTCCCAAACTGGGGACTAGGCTATCACATGGCCAAAACTCACTGGACAGGCGTCTCTTATGAGATAACTAAGATCAATCTATACAAGGTAATTTTATCCTTTACTCGATTCTCTGATGATTGAATTTTGATTTCGCTCTATCAATTATACCTGCATTTTACATGTGGTTTAGTAGTAAGCAACTGTGTGGCTGATCTTACTGTTTTAATGGTATACTCCTAAAATGTTAGTTTGGAGCCCATTGACAATTTGTTGTTTTATTAGTACTGTCATTGTATCTGTAATTGTTTTTGTAGTACTGTTTTTAAGCTTCTTGGTGGTTTTTGCAGGATGGAAGACATGGGAAGGCCTGGGGGATTGCTCACAAAAATGGTGAGTTCTTCCTACTCTTCTTTGTTCAATGCCCCTCTAGATCAATATGCATAATTTTTTTTAGATGCTATACTTAAGTGTACTAATATTGAGGAGACATGATTAAATAGAATGAGGTAGAAATTGAAAAATGAAGAATCGGTACTGTAATATGATTAGAATTTTGGGGCAAAAGTTTCTCCTAAAACAGAGTAAATTTTGAGATGGAGGGAGCATGATTTGGGAAAACATTTTTAATTCCTTCAGTAAAAGTCATATAGTGTTTTAACCTGCAGTTTGTTGTTCTGAATGTACATTTGAATTTGTTGGTTTATATTTGAGTGGATGGATTGCCATCCTTAATTTTGGTCATCTGGAATATATGTATTGTTTTTGGGGAAACATAGAAGGAAGTGATGAGATCATAAGACATTATTATAGAAGTACCCCCTCCGTCCCATTTGAGATGTCACATTTCTTTTGGGCACGATATTTTACGTAGAATGAGTTATTGTGTTAATGTGGATTAAATAGTTGATGTGATGTTTGTTTGAAGGAGTAAAAATTTTTTAAATAAGGAAATGTGACAATTGAAGTGTGACGGACCAAAATAGAAAATGAGACATTTGAAATGAGACGGAGGGGGTAACATTTATAGCAGAGAATCATGTTGGAGATTCTTCTAGTTATGTTTTGTGCCCCTAGGGTTCTAATGTTCAACACCATTTCTACGATAGATGTCAGTACTTACATTTTGTACAAGCAAGCTAGCTCATTTCATTACTCGTGCTAAGTTCACATAGGTCGAATATTTTGTCATTGGTCCCGATTAATCCCATTGACACAACCTTCCAAATAAGTTTGTAGGAAAAATGTGCATCTTTAGAAATGATTTAGCTGGGGAACCTCATTATTATGAACTTGCTCTGTCATAGCATTTTTATTTTCTCTTGCACAATGTAAAAGCATTGGCACCTATTACAAAAGGCTTGATATCGATTTCCATGACTAAATTAAGAAACGGTATAATGCTTTTGGAACATTAAAGTGAACATAATGGATACAATTGGCTATGGAATTTAGAAACCAGCTTAACTGGTGCAACATTAAATACTTGATTATATCTCTATTAGGCCAACTTCAAGTAGTCACAATCGAGTAGTACTGCAGTAAGCAAAGTATTGTTAAAATGGAAGTGGTTTCATGTGTTATTTAGTGACGTTTCTCTCTTGGGAGTTGGGGAATGTGGGACCTTCAGCATCATATTTGAATATTTTTAATTTAATCTATGTTTTTCTGTCAATCCTTTCTGTTTCCAGCCTTTTTTTGCTTGATAATAGATTCTTTTTTTATTTTGATGTTTTTTTTTTCCTTTTATATATATGCCTATTATCATATGCAATTCTTTGGTTTTTCCCATGTACAATTTGTTAAAAAGGAAAAAAAAGGGATTAGGAGGGATAAAAATTAAAGGCATTATGCTTCCTGCAGGTACACCAATTGCGGAATCTCCAAAGAAAATAAGTGGGGTTCATAAGCGCTGCTGGAGATACATCCCCAACACCAAAAGAATAGTAAAAAGTGCCCCACAACAAAACCCGCAATCAGTTTGACTCACCAGGCAGAAATTTCAATGTCTAAGCTGCAAGGCCAAGATCCCAAATATCCGGTATGTTGTCATATGATAGTCGCAACTACAATCATGCACAACACCTGTCATTTGTCATGTGACTTTCGAAATTTGTTCTGCATTTTCTGTTGATCTTTTGAATACAAGTTCTATAGCCTTGCTAAGCCTTGCTTTGATTCCCATTGGATTTAGTATATCTTGTCAAAGGAATATCCTTCCTTGTATGCTGGAGCTGTTCTAGTAATGTCCAGATTTCAGTAGTGATTCCACAGTACTGCGGGTTCAATGATGGTGCTAACAAGGAATTCCCAAGCATATGTCATTATTAAAATTAAAATATATAGTTATTTATTATATATTGTAATATATTACTCAAAATGGTTTATTCATTAATTATATACTCATGGAATTACCGTTTAACTAACTTGGTTAAGGCTTCAGCATTTTGTTTTAAGAAGAGTTCTATATATTCACTTCCTAAGTTCGCCTTTGTAAGTTGTGCAATGAAAGTACATCTTCTAGCAATGAAAGTTCATCAATTACATATCCATTCGAGCACACGTTCATATATAAATATAAAAGTAGGGATGGCAAAAAAAGCCCATACCCAATGGTGAAAACCGAAAACAGAAGGATTATCGGGGATGGGCCGGGGATTGGGATTTTTTCGGGGATTCTTTTGGGGACGGGGGAAGTAGTCCCTGCCCCGGCCCATCCCCGATATATTTAATATATTATTTATTATATATTTTATATATTATAGTTAATATTTTATACATTATATTTTATAAATTTTACTCATCCAATCCAAAATAATTGCAAAATGAATGAGAACTTGATATAGTCGTTATGTCACTAACTCCCACTCTTATGATTGAGGGTTGGATTCCCCCACTTGGCATCTCTGCCCCCTATCCTTCCCCTTACCCTTTTAAATTTGTATAGCATGGACTTCCACCACCCATTTATTTGACCTTTTGGCTTCGCAAAATAAAAAATAATTACTAAAACTCATTTATTTGATGGGTTGATTATATATTAGAAAAACATTAAAATTTGATGTGGATTATGGTTTATTATTAAACAATACATTTGTATGTTTTAATATTATAATTTATGAAATTGAAAGTTGGCTTAAATAATATGAATTTGGTCCTCCCAATTACCGAAAAAATAGAAAAATAGCTTATAAGTAAATCCCCGACGAGGAACGGGCCGGTTTTGGGGACTAAAAATGCTAATGGTTTTGGGGATGGGGATGTTACTCCCCGCCCCAAAACCGGCCTATTGCCATTCCTATATAAAAAATCACTCTGTATATAATAAATGAAGTTGATATGTTAGTTATACAAGTAAATGGTATTGGTAGATTTGTATGGCATGAGCATTGCTTGCAGCTCCCTGTATATGGATGTTTAAATTATCTTCATGACAAATGACTCAAGAATTGAATCCCAAATGTTCACCTTAGAATGTGTGAGATTTATGAAGTTCCAAGTTCAAGTATAAAGTGAGGGACCTATAGATGGGGTAAGTTGAATTCCATTCTTTGCTCTTTCAAAAAGTACTTGGAAAAGTGATTACCTCTTTTGAAATTTGAATCTTGCACTTACCATTGACTGTATGTGGATGGACGTTTGGTATATAAAGTTACTTTGGAGTCACTAACAACCGAACTTTGTATTCCACTTTCAATTGTTCTTAATTATCATTCCTACAATAGGGTTTAGTGGCTGCATACTAGTAGGCAATACAAAATAAGTAGGGGCCCTAAAAGGTTCAGTACATGGATCTTGTTTGTATTATACAGGCAACACACTCGTGTTCCCATCGAGCTTCAACTTTCCTTCAAAGAAAAAAAAAATGGAATGATTCCCTATTGGATAAGAGCACAAGAAGGCCAAATAAGCTTCATCATACGTACAAAGAATTGGCATTTGTCCTCAAATCTTTGCAATTGAATCACATTTAGAACGCACGATATGATAATATACCCCAACTCTAAATACATGTAACCATATCCTGTTGTAACCATATCCGCTTGCCTGTTTTACCTCGGGCAAGTGCGATAGATTGAACCAAGGTTGCGAAATGGTGAGAAACGCTTGTGTCAAAGGTCAAAAATCAATTCTGAAGCTATAGTAGTAGCTTGTAAAATCAAAGTGCTTTGTGCTTAATGTAAACTATATTTTGAGTTCCTTGGAATGTATTTGAAGTTCAGTGCATCTCTAAACATTTCAAATCATCTCTCAAGTCCTTCCTTTAATCATCCACGTTTTCCCCAGAATTAAGCATTTTTCCTATATTCAGATTTTGCATTGAACTATATAAAAACACATTATTTGACAAAGCCAGGTATGCTGCAAAAAACCCCCACTGATTAAAAATGGCATTCAAAAGCAAAAGCCAAGGCAGGTGTAGCAAAAAAAAAAAACAAGCTACTTCCATTGAGGCGTAATAAAAGCAAAGAGGACTAACCCTTGATTGTGAGTGAAGGAAGAAGGAAAAGATGTACACTTGTGGTTCTTCAGCCATTTCCATATTCTTTCAACTTCCATGACTCTGTTGAATATAAATATCTAATTGAATAAATCATAGCAAAAACATTTTGTAATTGCCAGAGTCAATTAAACTCAAAGCAATGAATTGGCTTATCGAAAAAAAAAAAAAAAAATTAAACTCAAAGCATGTCTCAGCCTATGCCACCACCCCCACTTCCTAATTCCTGAAACCCTCAACAAGATTCATCATGAATAAGAACCAGAACGTTATCTATTTACCGATAATTATCAAATTCGTCATTTAAATTTTGCTAATTACTAAAACAGTCATGTAACAATCATCTTGTGACCAATTTCGTTATGGGAACATTTTAGCAAATTATTTTTAGGTCCCTAAGGGCATGTCAACAAATTATTTTAAGGATTAAACTGCATAAAGTCAAAGTTTTCTGGTTTTCTGGGATAAAAACTAACATTTAAAAGTTCAGGAACCTAAAAATAATTGTTGAAAATGACATCAGGACAAAATTGGACAGTTATAGGACTATTTTAATAACTAGCAAAATTAAATGACGAAATTGGTAATTATCTATACATATATAAGACGTTTCTGGTTCTTATTCCAGCTCCATCATCCTTTGAGTATCGTCTTTTGCATCGAGACATTTGTTTTTATAAAGATCCCTGTGAAACTTCAAGAACTCATTTTTATAGCTCCAATTATGTAGTAACATCATTATCTTCCATCATTCCAAAAGCATTTATAGCAACAGGGCCAACTTTCTTGATTTGTATTGATAGTCTTTCCACTTCCTTGAACATATGAACCTTCCCCGTCACAACAATTTTTTCATTCTAAGTCATCTAATATGCTTCATAAACCATCCCAAATAAATGCAAGCATAATTTACATCTGAATATGGACCATCTCCTGTGAATTGTTCTCATTCTTACACAACACAACCTCCAGCTCTGTCCACTTTACATTTAAAATCCCTCTGTAGTTGCTCTGATAGGAACTGCAATTTCAACCCCAGGCGAACGTTGTCAGATCAAATTGAGAGAGTACAAGATTTCTGCTGTTCATTGATCCCTTTGAAAAAGGGTTCATCATTCATTCATGATATCCACACAAGTCCAACAAGAGTGAAACTGCACAATGGGCAATGTTAATATTAAAATGCAAGCTAACAGATGGTCATAAATACTTTGATCTTTTACTCTGATAATTACTTTATCAAACTCCTTTTAATAGCAGTACACTACACCTATCCTTGCCTCTATGAGATACATATTCCAGTAGCATTGAACTTATTTCCTAATGTAACAAAAAGAAACGAAAACCATATAGCAAGCAAACAGAAAGTACACCCTTAACTTTCATTAACTATACTATACAAGGCTAACCAAACTATCGTCACTTGCATCCATAAGCTTCTTAGGATCACACCGGTAGCTCGCAATGTACTTACCATCCCCGAGTAATGGAGAGACATCATAATCATTTTTCGCTTTTTTCGCCTCATGATGTTCAAAAGATCTGCATCTTTGAAGAATTTGCAAAACCTCGTTCATGGAAGGCCTGCTCATGGGCAATGGACTCGTGCACATTATCCCCAGTTTGAACACAGTGGTCATTTCTTTAAGGTAGCAATCATTTCTGATATCCTCGTCTATGGCTTCTGCAATGGGGTTTTGCTCACAGTGTCTCCATGCCCATTCTGCAAGGTTTGTGTGCTCGTCTCCAAAGTTGGGCGCTTTTCCAGTTACCAGTTCAAGTAGGACAACCCCGAAGCTGTAAACATCGACTTTCTCATTCACTTTTGTTGTGTAACCATATTCTGCATTAAAAACCAAATGTTTTTTAGCAGTCATATAGGTGTAACTATTAGGATATGCCCCTTATGATAGCTACTAAATCAAATCTTAGGAAAAACGACGAAGATAATTATTCCTAAAATAGCCCCATAAGTAAAATCAAATGGATTCACGGTATTCATATGCAGCCAAAAAACTCGATGAGCTACTTAACACAAATCAAAGGATACAACACTTGCCTGCATATCTCATATTGTTACAGCTTTTTTGTTCAGATATTGTGTCTTTTTCTCAATAAAGTTGAGGCTTTTGAAGCTTGAGTACAATATAATCGAACATGAATAAGACTTGAGTACTAGTGTATAGCAATTTTACCTGGGGCGATGTAGCCAAAGGAGCCAGCAACAGCTGACATGGTGTTCGCCTCGCCTTTCTTGATCATGAGCTTGGCCAAGCCAAAATCAGCTATTTTGGCATTGAAATCCTCATCCAATAAAATGTTGCTGGACTTCACATCGCGGTGAATGACTGGAGGAATGCAACTGTGATGCATGTAGCAAAGGCCCTGTGCAGCTCCAATCGCAATTCTCAATCTAGTGGGCCAATCCAAGGTGAAGTCCCGAACAGATCCATTGAGAGATAAGCCTTTCCGGTTCTTCCCATGTAGCCATCTGTCAAGACTCTCATTCTCCATGTACTCATACACGAGAAGCTTCGAGTCATCACTTGAAATGCAGCACAAAAGCTTCACGATATTGGAATGGCGAACAGAACCAAGTATTTGAATCTCAGCCAGGAAAGCCTTCTCGAGGAATTGATTCATGTTCTTGTCACTCCAAATCCTCTTAACTGCGACATAGTGACCTTCGTGATCCACTGCAACTTTATACACTTTGCCAGAGGCACCAGACCCAATTACGTTGCTCTCGACCAAACTGGACAGCACATTAATCTCATTGAAATCCAATCTCTGGAATGAGGTCAACTTCCATGTTGCAAGATCGCGACTAAGCTTCCTCTTTCTGTAATCCCGAACCTTAAACAGCATCATCAATAACGCAACCAAGAAAAGCATCAGAACAAGAACTAAAACCACAGCAAGAATTTTTGTTGGCATTTTCTTGCTTTTCCTGTTTGTGGCGCGACAGCTTGGAAGGCTGGAAACTGAATATGAGGAACAAAGATTGGGGTTGTTCAAGAAACTATTTCCATAAGCCATATTATCCAATTCATCTGGGATTCGCCCCGTGAATTTATTCGAAGAAAGGTTGAGAAAAGTGAACTTCAGCTGCCCTAACTGAGGTGGGATTTCACCTGTAAACTGATTCTGTGATAAGTCCAAATACAGAAGGTTGGGCAAAGAACTGAACTCGGATGGGATTGGACCGGATAATCTGTTCCTTGCAAGATTCAAAGTATTCAGAGATTTCCAGGACACAATCTCAGATGGAAGTTCACCAGACAGAGAATTTCCATCAAGTGCCAAATTGATCAAATGACCGAGGCTTGTCAATCCCTGAGGAATTTTCCCAGAAAGCACATTGTTACTAGCTTCAAACACCATCAAATTCTCCCAAGACGACACATCAGGAGGAATCACTCCAGAAAACCTGTTGTTACTGATTTCCAAACGAGTCAAATTCCACGCAACCTTACTCGGGAGCTTGCCTGAAAACGAGTTATCACTGAGCCTCAAACTGCTCATATCCCGAACAGACCAAATCCCCAGTGGAACCTCACCGGAAAAATTGTTGCCATAAAGCTGAACCGTGCGCAGAGTCTGGCAATCTCCAAGTGGCTTTGGTATCTCGCCGGATAATTTGTTGTTGAAAGCAACCACACCAAGCAGAGCTCCTCTGGCGCACAAATTCCCCGGCAAGAATCCGGTGAACTTGTTATCAGAAACTTCAAAGGATTCAAGGCTTGAGTGGATGCCCATCTCAGGAGGCAACGTCCCACTCAAATTGTTCCTGAAAAGCCTAAAGCTCTTCAGGCTTGGAATCTGGCCTATGCTTGGTGGAATATCCCCATACAGATTGTTAAAATACAGATGCAGAATCTCCAATTTTTTCAATTTCCCAAAATCTTCTGGAATTCTGCCGGTTAATTTGTTCATGGCAATATCGAGCTCTACCAAATCAAGGGATTCAATCACAGGAGGAATTGAACCAGAAAATTGGTTGTGATACAGATAAATTCTTGTCAAGTTCTTCAGCGAGAACAATCCAACAGGAATTTCTCCGTCCATATGATTCATAGATAAATCCAAATGCTCAAGACGCGACAAATTGGCGAAGCTTTTAGGTATTTCACCGAAAACATTGGCTTTTGACATCCATACATATTTGAGATTTCGCAACTTACCGAACGCCGGCGGTATAACCGCCGGCCGTAAGCCTTCGTTGTACGCCATCCGCAGGTTTTCGAGATTCACCAAATTCGAAATCTCCACTGGATAGCTACCGTTGAACAGGTTCATATGAAGATTCAGAGTCCGCAGCTGCGTCAAAGCCCCAATCGCCGGAGGAACATCGCCGGTGAAATTGTTCGACGATAAGTCGAGGTACTGCAGCGATTTGAGCCGGTCGATGCTCGATGGAACGTTCCCGACGAAATAGTTCTGCGACAGGTCTAAGGACAGCAGATTGGAGCAGTTCAAGATCGCCGGAGGAAATTCCCCAGGGAAGTAATTGAGTCCGAGATGAAGAACGGTTAAGTTCTTCAGCGCAGCAATGGAACCTGTGATTTCGCCGCTGAGGTTGTAGTTGTTGAGGAGTATTCCGGTGACGGAGCCGTCTCCAGAGCATTGGATCTCCGGCCAATCACACGGTGAAGATGTAGCGTTCCAGGAGTGGAGCGCGTGGGGTTCACGCCAGTCGCGTTTAAGGTGCAAGAGAGCATCCCTTTCGGCGGGGGAGAATTGGGAAATGACCAAAAAGGGCGCGGAGAGGAGGAGAGTAGTGAGCAGATGGACGCCGGGGAGGAAGAAGGGCAGTTTAGTCATTTGGAAGGCGGCGGGAGGCGGTGGCTATGGTGGGAGTGGTATAGCGGGTTGATGGTATGGAATTGGAATCGTGGAATGCATGTGGTCAACTATGGAGTTTGGATCTTCTTGACTCTTGTGATTATATATAGAAATGCGAGATTACCAAAAATAACAATATACTATTAAATTAAATTTATTTATTTACAAGTGTGGGGAAGTGGGGAGTGGTTGTTTTAAGTGGGACTCCAACTCCAACGGCTATTGTGACTATCCCACCAAAATTATACTCCTAATGTGCTACTAATGTTCAGAATAAGAACAAAAAATGTGCTATATGTATTTTTTTTGTGAAACAGCCTGACAAGGCTAGCAAAGAGATATTAAAAATGAAAATAATGAAAAAAGAAAAACACAAAACGAACAAAAGACACCACAAGCACAATCAATCCCGAGCATAAGCAGTGCCTGCCGCATCCGACTCCAATAAGCTCACTAACTCATCCGGTGGGAATGTCCAAGAAGTATAGAAGGCCTCCTAAGAGGCTGCTTTCTTCACCAATGCATCCGCCACTTGGTTACACTCGCGAAACACATGCCGAACTACACAATCCCTCATAAGGCGCAACTCATTTCTCACCTCCTTGATCAAAGGCCAAAGGCTATGCCAGTGGCGAACCACTCCATTCACCAACTTAACCACTTCCATACTATCAACAAAACAATAGCAAAGATGGATACCTTTATGCCGAGCATACAACAGCCCAGCATACAAAGCCATAAGTTCCACTTGCAAGATTGGTCCTCTTGCAATAACGCCGCTACACGCCCCAAGCCAATGACCTTCATGACTCCTGATCACAGCCCCAACACTAGCGCATGCCGGAGCCTCCAATACACACCCATCCGTGTGTAGAATCGGCCCCGAGCACTCAACATCCTTCCAGCGAACAAGCCTTACTCCACGCTCCAGACCAGGCCTGGACACCGCAAGCTCCAACCGACTGCTAAGGGATTCCGCCTGGAACTTCAAGCCAAGCAGGTTCATCTCCCGACCACGAAAAATCCTCGAGTTCCGTTCGCACCAAATAACCCATAACCAAGCCACAAATTTCGACCCCCCACCTTCGCCAAGCACTTTCCAACCAAAGTCTACTCTCTGCATCAGGAACTCCCTGAATGTAACTAAAGGAGCCAAACCCCGCCATCCTCCAAGCAGTCACCGCCCACTCACATAAGAATAGGGCATGCCTCCAATCATCTATTTCCACACCACACACCGTGCAAAGCGGCGACATGGCCATCCCACGCTGATGCCGGAGCTTATTACACGGCAATGAAGCATGGCCTATGAGCCACAATATTACTCCAATCTTCTCCGGAATACACTGCTTCCACATCCAACTCCAACCCTTAACTTCCTCCACGTCTTGAACAAGCCAGTCATAGCCTGATTTCACCATGTAAGTCCCTTGCATGTTTCCACGCCAATGTAAAACATCATGAGATGCATTAGATAAAAACGGCACTGGCGAATTCAGGATCTCATTCCTCACTTCCTCCGGCAGCCATGACATAACATGATCCAATGACCATTTCCCATGAATAATAACATCCCGAATACGGAGCTCAATGTCACTAATATGAACAAATGGCACTTTATCCGCAAGGCACTCTCCTCGCCACCAGGAAGAGAACCACAAGGAGCTCTCTCCACCTCCAACTCGCACGCCATAACCAGCCCTCATCCGTTCCCCAACCTTACACAGCGCCTTCCAAACTTTTGTACTACGATACTGAGGCTGAGGGAACACCCCCCTCTTCCAGACCATATTTAGCACGCAACACACGAACCCATAACTTATCAGCATTACTCACCAAATCCCAGACTTGGCGACCTAGCAAAGCAACATTCATCAAACGACTATCTCGAATGCCTAAACCCCCTTGCTTGCAGGATCGATTAACCGTCCTCCAGTTCACAAGGTAAAGGCCACGGTCTTCCACCCCTTTCCAAACCCAACGCCTAATCAACTTGTCCATATCATTACACACTCCCCGTGGCATCAAATGGACCTGCATCCCATACACTGGCATTGATGATAAGTCCGCTCTTGCTAAAGTAATCATCCCGGCTTTATTCAGCAAACATGACGACCAAGTAGAGAGTTTTTTCTCCACCTTTCTCATCAAGTAGTCAAAATGGGATTTCTTAATCCTACCATGGATAATAGGGAAACCCAAATACTTCCCAAGGTCGTCAACCACCATCACTCCAAGCCTTTGTATAATTAAGTTTCTGGCCAAAGTCGACGTACCAGGGGAGCAGAAGGCCCTGGACTTGGCCGCATTCATCATTAAACCCGAACAAGATCCAAAACGTTTCAGCACCTCCTCCATAGCAATAATACTTCGATCATCAATCATGGAGCACAAGATCAAATCGTCAGCAAACATTAGATGGGAAATGCCAACACCATTCGGACTTAACTGAAGTGGCTTCCAATTACCGATAGCCACCTCCTCCATAATCAATCTAGACAATTTCTCCATCACAATCACAAATAAATAAGGCGAAAGAGGGTCACCTTGACGCAACCCTTGACCCGCCTGAATATGTCCAATAGGAGAACCATTCCAAAGAACAGAAAAACTAGACGATCGAACACACACCATAATCAATTCTCGGCAAGCTGCAGGTAATTCTAGCTCCAATAAACACACCTCCAGAAAGTCCCACCGAACCGTGTCGTATGCCTTAGCAAGATCAATTTTTAACACAGCCGCCTTACCCCCCCGTCCTTTTAGCTTCCAAGGTTGAAACAATTTCTTGCAGCAGGATACCATTATCCGACGTTCCTCTCCCGGGCAAAAAAGCTGACTGGAATGGGCTTATAATCTCACAGAGGATAGGCCGAAGTCGATTGACCAATAATTTGATAGTTTGCTATATGTATTGATAATTATTAATTTCATTCTTTAATTTTACTAATTATTAAAATAGTTTTATAACTATACTATTGTGATCAATTTGGTATTAGAGGTATTTTAGCAAATTATTTTTAAGTTTCTAAACTTTTAAATTGTTAATTTCTACCCTTAAGGACTTTATTATTTTGCAGTTTAATCCTAAACATAATTTATTGAAATGCCCTTAGGAACCTAAAAATAATTTGCTGAAATATCTAAGACCAAATTGGTCACAACAAGATAGTTACAGGACTGTTTTGGTACTTAGCAAAATTAAATAACGAAATTGGTAATTATCAATACAGATGGAATGTTTTTGGTTGTTATTCCCTAATATTCATATAGAAAATTTCATATTTTCATATTATTTTTTATGGTGTATTTAGGGTGCCCCATGCTACATTGGACCTAAAAGTAATTCTCAATGATCTACGTGTATTGAATGATTGTTTCTACCAAAATATACTTTTGCATATACAAATATTCAAATCCAGAACTTTTGCTTAAACTATTAGAGTCATATATGATACAAGTCAAGTGCTTTTAGTACATATTTTCATGTTTGAATCTCCTCTAGTATTCTTTCCACAGCTATATAAGTTGCAACTTGTTTGTGAAGGTTATGTATGGGTCATCACTCAACATTCTAGCTAGCTAGGGACAAGTTACGGTCATGTATATGTTTGTCACCATGATCATCATAGATCTATATTTCCATTGTCATTAATTATTGTCAGGGATTGTGCATGCTTTGTGGAATGACTCATGGCTTGAATCCATCATTATAATTCTGCCTTAGCTTGCATGTGATGTGACTCATATATTTGTATGTATTCGCTCAAGACCGTCGTCACTTTCATGTGTAAAGAAAGAGCTGGAAATTATATATACAGGGCCCGTAAAATCATTTTCCATCGCCCTGTTTTATAAGAAAAATGAGGCCTACCTATAATATTTAGAAAACTATTTACAAATTTTAATTTATTCATAAAATATAAGACCGTGATAAAATATTTAAACACAGAAAGGACTATCTATATACTCAAAAGGATCAACGATCTATGTAGTTTTTTAAGAATAAATAAAAAACATAGTAAAAACAAAAACTCTTTGCATAAAAGGGCCTATACTATTGCACTGTAGAGAAAATATAAAAAGAATAAATAAAAATATAAAAAAAAATTAAATTAAATAGATTTTAAAAAATAGGGCCCCAAAAATTAGGGGCCCTATGCAAGGTCAAGGTTAACAGTAGATAAATTCTTTTGAAGGTGTATTTGATAAATTCTTAGCTAAATGATCATTGATAAATTCTTTTCAAAAATCATGTAAAATTACGTAGAATATTTTAAATAGATAGATTAACAGTAGATAGATGTATTTGAAGGTGAAGGTTACAAATGCATAAATGGGATGGTTTGTGACATTCATAAATTTATTAAGTACTACTCTCTCCGTTCATTTTTAGCTGTCTATTTAGAAACAAAAAAACATTTCAAAATAATTGTCACTTTACATATTTATCTCATACTTTTCCAATATTATCCCTATATTATCGCAAAAGATATTCCTAGAATACTATGCATTCTCTCTTCTTTCCACTTTTATTTTTATTCCCAAAAAAAACACACAGGAGTAAAAATGAAATAATACAGAATAATAATTACAATTTGATAAATGTGTTTCTTCCTAAAACGACTACTAATAAACAACCGAGGGAGTATTATTTTCAATATTAGTAGGTAAATCGATAAGATATTGACATGGATGGTAGGATGATCAAAATAATTTTACTAGTGGTTCGTTGGAAAAGCATGAATTGAATTGATCCAAAAGTAGCTAAGAATAGGGTTGCCAGTTGCCTACTGGTCCTAGTGGGCTAGTGGCTACTAGAAATGATGAGATGGTCTTCTAGAAGGCCATGACCTAGTACTTCCTCCCTATTTAAAAAATTATAATTTATGCAATCCAATACACATTTTTAAAGAGTAATATCTCAATTTTTATAAAATAAAAAATCATGAAACTTTAATATTATAGAACTACGTGATTAGACGAATCTAACAAGATCTCACTTGACTATATTTGATCTTATGTAACTGTGTTAAAAAATCAAATAAAAGTTATACAATGAATAGTATTTACTATACAAATGTTAAAATTTTTAAAAAAACGGAGGGAGTACTAATATTCTAGTACTAGCACGTTTGTAATAAACTAATAATCCTTCGGTTTTAAAAAAAAAATATTAACGTTTGCATATTAAACACTATTCATTGAGTAACTTTAATTCGATTTTTTAATATAATTACATAAGATAAAATATAATTAAGTATGATCTTGTTAGATTCATCTGTCTAATCACGTAGTTTTATAATATTAAAGTTTTATAATTTTTTATTTTATAAAATTTGAGATATTATTCTTTAAAAATATGTATTGGATTACATGAAAACAAAGAATGTTAAAAATTTTTGAATACGGATGAAGTAATACAAAAAGGAACTAAACAATATTAAGATAAATAAGTGATAATTCACTACGTTTATAGTAGAAGAATAAGTAATCTGTATAGGCATTACGAATAAAAAGAGCATAGATATATACTCCCTCCGTCATTTAATGATTTTAATATTTGCATAGTAAATACTATTCATTTAGAATGTTTGATTTAACTTTTTTAACACAGTTTCATAAGATGAAATATAATCAAGAGAGATCTTATTAGATTCGTCTAATCATATAGTTTTATAATATTAAAGTTTTATAATTTTTTCTTTAATAAAATTTGAGATATAACTCTTTAAAAATATGTATTAGATTGCGTAAAAACAATTAATGTTAATATCATTAAATTACGGAGGGAGTATAATAGTAGTAATTCTTGGATGGTTGATGTTATAAGATTTAAATTTGATGGAAAAAGGATGAAAGATGACAAAACATGCATGCATGGTTTGAGATTGGAATGGTCTAAGTAAGGAGATAGTGACATGGCTGGATGGTCAAAAACTCTAAATAATTTACTTGTCTTTTGTAGGAAAAGCATGAATGAATACAGTATGATCCAAAAGTGGTTAAAGAATAGGGTTGCCTACTGCTCTAGTGGCTACTACTTTTTTACTAGAAAGAAATGATGAGATGATTATGTCTTCTAGAAGACCATGACCATGACCATGACAATAATAATAATAATAATAATAATAATAATAATAATAGTAGGTCCTAACTAAACTCCTAACTCGTAATTGGATTTAGCATCTTTAATTTCCCAGTCAACTCAACTTCTTCGTCTTTCAATCAATATGTCCGCTGCCTCCGGCAATGCTTCACAGTTAGGATACTTTGCACAATGTTGGAACCTACTAATATTCCCCCGCTCATGTATCCACCGTATTGGTCATCTCTGGCAATCACTATTAGTAATTGATTTTAGTTAGTTTATAAGTAGAATTTTCTAAGATAATTTGATCAGCTATTTAATTGTAAAAAATTCTTAGGTAAAAATTGGTTGATAATGAAAATTTAATTAAAATAGCATCCCAGCCAAACAGTTACTCCATTCGTTCCTAAATAGTTGTCTCTTTCAGCTCAATTTCAATAATCAATATTTGCATTAATTAACCCGTAAGTTTATATTTTTACCCTTCAACTAATCTCATTCTTAATAAATATGAACAAATAGCATTTATGTAAAATGAATGACAATATAGTAAAAATAGACAACTAAAAAGAAACGGGGGAGTATTTCAAAATGCTAAAATTAGCTAGTTTTATTTTTATTTACAGAACACTCCAATTAGTTGTTTTATCAATCAAACAAGCTGAAACTTCTCTAAGGCAACTAAATTTTAGCCAATAAGGAGGGTGTTTGGCAAACTAACCAAATTGAATCAGCTCATTTGTAAGGAATTTGTGAGAGAAAATAACTTAAACTAGTGTATAATCAATTTTTTTTTTCAAATCTGCTGCAAAGAGTAGCATTTTGGATTTCAGATTATTATAGTCAAAAAGTTGGCCTCAAAATTGTCAAACAAGTCATTTTGATTAATTTATTACTCACATAATCAATTAACAACTAACATGGAGTAATTTACCAAACAAGGTCATTCAACAAACATCACATTTTCACTAAAATATATACTCCATCCGTCCCACTACACTTGTCATGTTTGACTTTTTTACACTATTCATTGTTCAGCTTTGACTCAATTTAATTGCAAGTATATATTTAGCAAAAAATAGTCGAGATGGGTCTTGTTAGAATCGTATGATCACGTAGTTTTATAATATATATTTTGTATAATTTTTCATTGTGTATATTTTGAGATATTAACAGATAAAAAAGTGAATTGGATTGTGTGCAAAAGTGAAACAGGACAAGTTAAATGGGACGGAGGGAGTATTATTCTAAAAATACCTAATAATTTTCAGCAATCAATTCAAAATTATGAGAGAAATAATTACCTAAACACTCCCTAAAAATATTAATTGATGTTCACCAAAAAAAATATTATTCATTGATTGAAATTGGCAACCAAACACTCCCTAAATTATTAATCTACTGATATCAGTATGGTCAGTGGTGGTGAACAGAAATACTAGGAAATTGTAGGAGACAAGACATTTACCCCTACTACATTAACCAGATTTGGACGCCTCATCGCTCATAATTATTTGTTAGATAAATCTCCCATCGGTGCCAAATTTAACGCATGGGCTCAATTACTTGGTTAGGAACTTATAGGATGGTAATGCATCCGGTCAGAATCGACTCGAGCGTAGATTCGGTCTTTGTTATGTGAAAATAGGTCCATAATCGACTCGTTGTCATCCATAAGGATGTCAGTTGGTTCGGATCATGTTTGAAATCAAACGGAACCGATACCAAAATGGGCTTGGCCCGTTGGACCCGCTTGCCCCGCATCCCCTAAATGGTAGATGAGAACAAATAGAGGCTCGTTTGAAAACGGGCCAAGCCCGCCTAAACTCGTCGTTGCTTGGGCTAGCTGACCCGCGACGGGTGCGGACCGGCTCGCTGGCGAAGCCATTTTTTATTTTTTAGTTTTGTTATGAAAATTTAAATAACATAATGTATTTTATTATTGTTTGTTGGTTAGATACTATTTGAAAATTATATAATACTCCATCCATTTTTTTTAAGTATTATTGTTTGTTCGTTAGATACTATTTGAAAATTATATAATACTCCATCAGTTTTTTTTAAGTGTAACGTTTTGACTTTTTGTACTATTTATTGTAGCACATTGACTTCTATTTTGTCATAGTTATACAAGACAAAAAATAATCGAGTGAGGTCTTGATGAATTCGTCTCATCTTGTAGTTTGTAAATATCAAATTTTTAGAATTTTTGCTTGTACCGAATTTGAGTTATTAATAGTTTAAAACGTGCGTTGACATACGTGCAAATGAGAAAGTTACACTTAAAAAATGGATGAAGTATTAATTTGATAATATATAATTTAATGAAATGTTATTTAGATAAATCTCCGTTGATTGGGCTAGTCTGTCTGGCTCGTAACCCGTCCATGTATTAGGCTGGACTGAGATAATTATAACATATTTGGAAACGGGCCTAAATGGACAAGCCCGCCCAACCCTACTGCCGTCAGAGACTGGCCCCTATCGACTCGCCGATCGATCCGTCTTGACAGCTCTACTTTCTATTATGTTCACTGCTCATTTTTATTAATAATGCAGAGAATCCTGCCCATTTTCATAAAATTAAAATTTACTAAACTCTGGTTTATTACAATCAAATCAAGATTAATTTCAAATGTTTTGTTTTAAAAAGAATATTTTTAATAACCAAACTATTTAGTTACTCGTATTCATTCACTTAGTAAACTTTAAGTTCATAATTTATTCATTTTTATTAAAGAAATGCTTCGCTAAGTTCGTTATGCTTAATTATTGAATCATCAAATGAGCTTATTAACAAGGCGTGTAGTCTCTTTGTTACAAAAAGATCGTTGGTAAATACTTCCTCCATTCTTTAAAACATGTAGTAAGAAAAATATACTCAATTAAGATCTTATTATGCAGTATTAAAATAATATTTTTTTATTATAATTTTAATTGTATACTATTTGCATTATTAAAAATTAAAAATATATTTTAAAATCCATTAAAGATAGGAATGTGACAAAGTATTAATTAAGTAACGGATGTAGTATATTTATATAATACTCCCTCCGTTTAGAAAAGATAGCTACATTGGTAAAATTGACACTATTCACCTAAACATTTTGATTTGAAGTTTTATCATAGTTATACAAGTTAAAATATAGGCAAGTGAGATCTTATTAGATTCGTCTCATCTTGTAGTTTTTAAATACCGAAGTTTTAGAATTTTTACTTCTAACAAATTTGAGTTATTAATGGTTTAAAATGTGCATTGGACTGCGTGCTGGGTGGGTCAGTAGCTATCTTTAAAAAAACGGAGAGAGCTTCAAAGAGTTCAATAAAATTTAGTCCAAAAGTATTAAGATTTTGTTGGTATGTACCTAAAACACAAACTATTAAACCTCTTTGGATCTTTCGGGTGTGAAAGGAGTGAGGTATTTCTAGACAATTTCCCTAGGTGATGAATGAAAGCAATATTCTATTTATAATTTGTCTTTTAGTTTGGTGCAATGGAGTGACAGACTGACTATGAGCCATTATTAGTCAATGCCCTACATCATTGACTTGGACTAACATAACTTCAATTTTTTTTTTTTCCTACTCCATTCTTTTTTTAGTTGTCTTTTAAAAATTAAAAAATATTTCTTATAATATATTTACCTATATTATCTTTCACTTTACATAAATATTATTTATTGATATTTGTTAAAAATAAATTTAGTTAAAAGGTAAATGTATAAATTTATAAGTTAATTTTTGATAAAAAAACTTTAGTTATTAGTGAAAATAAATTGAAATAAACAACTATTTAAGAACAGAGAGTATGTTTCCTAGACTATTTTTATTCAATTACTCCTTTTAAATTATAAAAACTATAATTTTAAAAAAAAAATAAAATGTGATAGTGTTAGATTTGTCTTGCTTTTATTATATAATTTAAAAATATATTTTATAACATTTTTATATACATAAGCCTCATAAAAAAGAAGTAATAGGAGTATATATTATATAAATTATAATTATTTAAAATTCAAAATCTCAACCATAAAATTAAAAATGGAAAATATATTCTACTATGAAATAAAAAGGCCACCAAAATCGATTGGTGAATTGAACTACTTCATTATTAACTTTTGTGTGGATATAGATAGATATACTCTGAAACTCTAACAACGACTTAATTATAAATCAAATGCATCCCAGCATGTAAATCCGATAAATGATAATAGTATATTTTAATATAAATGGGACTTACCTAGTGGTCAAGTCCCCAACTCTTAATCTATAGATTGAGACTTTGGGAGGTTGTCCTCATCCGACCTTTATTCTTCCTTTTTATATATTTTTTTATAATTTGTATGACATGCATTCCCATCACTATTTCTTTATATGTATAGTTTGTTCGGCAACAAAAAAAAAAATAAAGAAATAAATAAGATTCCACGACCTTTTATAAAGGTTAAACAAAAAAAGTCCATTAATTAAAAGTTTTCATTTTAGATTTAATGGGCTAACTTTTAAGAAATTCCAAAATTGAGAATTCATATTATGTTCCAGTCCAGTTTGCTTACTCAAATGAAAACTGAGAACTTTACTTTTTGGCGGGGCATTTTTTTCCTAAACAGTCTATATATGCTAGGAAAATGATAGTAGGAACTCAGTGACATACAAATTACAAAGGGACAAAGCTATATGGAGGTAGTAGTTAAAAAGTAAGTAAAAAAAATAAAATGTAAAGCATTGGTTATGAGTTTAATTTCCTTCATCCTTAGTAAAAAAAAAAAAAAAAAATGTAAAGCGTTGGTCATGAGTTTAATTTCCTTCTTCCTTATGTGAATTTCACAACACGATTATTATGTGTTTTTCAATATTGTAATACTATATCCTTCTCATTATATTATTTATATTTGTTAAAATACTAGTATTATTCACACAGATTTTCACTTACAGTTTTATTATAGTTATACAGTTAAGATATAACCAAGTGGGATATTGTTAGATTTGTCTCATCGAGTAGTTTTTAAATATCGAACTTTTAGAATTTGTACTTGTATCGAATTTGAATTATTAATAATTTAAAATATGTATTAGTCTGCGTAAAAAGTGAATCCATAATAAACATATCGATATGAATGTAATATAATTTGATGATATAATGTGGGTTGAAAGTATCCTAGATGGTGCCATGCCAGTTTTTTCAACTAACTTTAGTGAACCAATGCACAGTTATTTGTCCATGCATTAACTATACCCACTTAAAATAAATGAACAGTTTTCAATTAGAAAAATATTGGTAAATTCTGGGATAACTAAAACAACCAAAAAAAAATAAAACTCATTAGAAGACTAAATTGACTGGCACTGGTTCAGTAGTTTCTGTGATTTAATATATATATTTATAAACTAATTATATAATTATTATGTTCACATAGTCCCTATGTTCCTAAATAGTTGTCTCTTTCAATATAATTTTGAATAATCAAGGTTTGTATTAATTAACTCATAAATTTACATTTTTACCGTTAAACTAAATTCATTCTTAATAAATGTCAACAAATAGCATTTATATAAAATGAAGGGCAATATAATAAAAATATAGCATAACTACCTATAACTACATTAAAATGACAACTATTGTGGAACACTTTTTAATCTCTAAAAAGACAATTAAAAAGGAACGGAGGGAGTAATAATTAAATAAAATTGGTGTATCAGTTCGGCGGATATTTTTTTGGGTTACAATGATGTCAAAATGTCGGCAAAGATAGAAAGCTAGCAACACTACAGAAAGTGGATGGGGAAGAGGAAAAGCAGTAAAAGGAGAACCATCTCAAAGGCAGGGAAACCAAACGCCCATCATGTCGGTAGCCAATAAGGATTTGATCTCATCCAAGGGTAAGTCAAAGACGTGAAAAACTCCAATTCACAAGCTCCATGCACGTTTGGCGAGAGCATCCGCCGCCGCGTTCCCTTCCCTCAAAATATGATTCCAACGTACTCCAGGAAGTTCTGCCCATAGATCTAAGATGTGTCTCACCATGGGATATAGCCAATGATCTACACTAACTCCTTGCTGCAACATGTGCAAGGAGGCTAGTGAATCAGTATAGCAGACCGCAGCCTCAATGCCAAGAGCTTAAAGGCATTTCAACCCATTCCATATATGCCCCGTAATTCAACTTCCAAAATGGTAGTGACTCCCACAAACCCTGAGAAGCCCTCGACCCATCGACCATCCGCCTCCCGGATAACTCCTCCACAACCCGCCGGACCTGGATTTCCCAAGGAGCTTCCGTCCACATGTAAAACAATCCCATGATCAGTCATTGCATTCCAAGAGACCCATCTTGGCATAACACTCCTAGGCTGTTTATGGTAAGCTCGAAGAATACCATCTCCCATATACTTAGCCCGGGGGACGATAGCTTCCACATTAACTGCCTCTCCCCGGATGGCAGCCGCGTTTCTTCGATTCCAGATACACCACACTGTAGACCAATGTGTACCACGGCGGCAGAGATCATGCAGGGTTATAATTAGGGCTGCTGCAAGTTCGGCGGATATTTAATTAGACTGGCGGGCTTTTAAAACCCCAAATAGTTTGAACTTTGAATAATAGTAGTATTCAATAGATGAATCCAATTCCAAATATGCTTATTTTGTGCTTATTTTATAACACAACTCAACTTTCAAATTTAATGGCTACTTTCCCTTGTCTTTATCAGATCCTTTTTGTTTCGAATTTCCACCAAATGCTTTTTTTTTTTTTTTTTTTTGTCATAACAATAGATAACATGTAAAAGTAATATGTTTGAAACCTGTCAATCCAAATCAATAAAACATCCTCAATTATTTCAATTTTTTACTGTTATTTTTGCGGTAAATGAAGGTTTACACGAGTGATCAAATCTACAATTTCCAACCATATACTTAGATTCTCGCCCGACCCTTATAATATATTTATTGAAACATTTACATTTTGGAAAAAAAAGGCCAAATATATCCTTTTTGTTTAAAAAAAAGCCAAATCTATCATTTTTCTATTTTATTACCGAATTTATCCTCTACATATGCTAATTATATCCGGAAATATCCTAAATTCACTAATCGTGGAATGCCTGCTGACGTGGCAATAAATTAACTTAAACCCTACACGCTGGATCAAATTTGAAGTGCGTCTCAATTAGGGCTGGGGAAAAATACCAAATATACTGCATACCGCACATACCGTATCGAAAAAATACCGAAAATATCGAAATTTTCGGTATACCGTAATTTTCGGTATGGTATCATACCGTATCGTAAGATTTCGGTACGGTAACGGTATAAATTTTATGATACCGCGGTATATCGCTACCGTACCGAACTTTGGTATATACCACGGTATCGGTATATACCGCGATACCGTTATATACCGTAATATCGGTATGTTGGTATATAGCGAAAGTTCGGTATGCCGGTATATACCGCAATACCGGTATGTCGGTATGTAGTGAATGTTCGGTATGTCCGTATATACCGTGATACGGTACAGGGTATGTACTGAATGTTCGGTATAGCGGTATATACCGAACTTACCGGAATGTCGGTATGGAAACGGTATGAAAATATTTCATACCGAAACTTTCGGTATACCGAAGATCGGTATACCGAAATGTTCGGTACGGCAACGGTATGAAATTTTTCATACCGTAAAGTTCGGTAAGGTGTACGCTACGGAGAATTTTTTCGGTATGATACCGTACCGAAAATTACGATATACCGAAAATTTCGATAATTCTTTTTTTCGATACGGTATGCGGTATACTCGGTATTTTTTCCCAGCCCTAATTGAGAGACACTTCAAATCCCATCCAGCGTGTAGGGTTTAAGTTAATTTATTGCCACGTCAGCAGCCATTCCACGATTAGTGAATTTAGGATATTTTCGGATATAATTAGCATATGTAGAGGATAAATTTGGTAATAAAATAAAAAAATGATAGATTTGGCTTTTTTTTAAACAAAAGGGATATATTTGGCCTTTTTTCCTTTACATTTTTATGAAACCATCGTACTGTGTTTGGGAAAATTTTGAATTTTCACCCCCACCCACCAAACTCACCTTGTTTTACTTTCTACTCCCCTGTGGAGGCATTTCCATTTTCGATACTTGTTGGTTTCCTCGACACTGATCAAATGATGGGCCTTCTGCATTCTTGGCCCATGGGCTAATGGCATTTATTGGGCCGGGCCATTTCAAGTTTTGGGCCTTGTTGGGTTTTCTTCTGATCCTGTAACGTATGGTTTGATTCTCATTAGTATGTTCTATATTTTTGGTTCAATTTCATCATTTAATTAATAATAATTTTTCATTTTTATTTAAATTATACTTCATATTCTAGTTACAGTGGACACGGAATATAAGTGTTTTGTATGGATTACTAAAACATTTAGTACGACAATTTTATTATTTTAACCAAATATTGCAAGTTGGAGAAAATATAAAATTGAATGATTGTCAAATAATTCCATACATGATTGCAAGTGTGCGCGCGCGCCTTATTGGCATTAGTTTCAATAAACTCATGTGTGGGTAGTTGCTTGATTGTAGTAGTACTTAAATAGAGTTATTATTTATTTTTATAAATTTTTTTTTTGCGGAACAGCCAACTTAGACTAGAGAAAAAAGCAAAAATAAAAGATAATCTAAACTCTCGGGAACCAAGTTCCCGCTGCATCTGCCGCCAAAAGGGGGACCAAGGGATCCGGGGGAATGGCCAGGTGGTGAAAAAACGCTCCTCATCAACGCCAATCCGAGCTAAGCAATCAGCCACAGTATTGCCTTCACATAGACGGTGCTCAAATCGACAGACCCGGAAACTTCTCCTCAACCCATCAATACAATGGAGATGAGGCGCAAGCCAATGGGTTGGAGCAGGAGGACATTTCAAAAGGCAAATGGCTGCACTTGAGTCACTGCAACAGACTACCTCCTGAATATGTTTAGAACGAGCCAAAAACAAGCCCTGCAAGATGCCCATAACTTCAACCTTAAGCACTGAGGAGTTTCCCAGGAAGCCAGAGACACCCCCCAGCCAAGCTCCATCATAATCCCGAAGGACTGCCCCAAACCCCGCATGCCCACGACTAGCCAAGTATGATCCATCAGCATGAATAAAAACTCCAGTCCAAGATCCCATATTCCAACATACCAATCTGGGGTGTAGCCGATCTAGCCTTGGAGTCGGAGCCACCTTATCCAGAGTAGACCCGGCAATATGGGTAAATACACGTAGACACGACACGTACACAACCTGTGTTTTACATGTACGGGTCTTCAAAAACAGATACGGGTCAAAACAGGTCGACCCGTTTAGTACACGAATACAATTTGGGTCAAATGCAGGTTTATCTGTTTTACCCGAATTGACCTGTATTTTACCTGTATATTGTAACATCCCGAGTATTTAATATTAATTATTTAAGTTATTTTTTATATTTTTATTATTTCAAGTATAGGTTTATGGGTTTAGAATGTTTGAAGATGAATTGTTGAGTCTATTAGGAATTTTAAGATTTGAATTATGGGAATGTAATATTTTATATTTTATTTTAAAAGTTTAAAAAGTAATTTGATAGTATAATTTAGTAGAATAGAAGTAAACAGGCAAAATACAGGTAAATAGGTCACAGGTAAATTCGACACGCGTGTCCACATGTTCAAATTCACGTGTATACAGGTCGACACGCATGTGATCCGTTTTTGAAACAGGTCGTGTACAGGTTTTGAAATACGGGTAAATTCTAAAAACAGGTCGTGTACAGATACAGATCAAACAGGTAAACAGGTACTTGACACGTATAACATACACGACTTGTTTACCCATATTGCCAGGTCTAATCCAGAGTATCCCGGAAGTGAGTAATAGATCGAACAATAACATGTTGGGCAGATACTTTACCTTGGAAAACACGATAATTTCGCTCCTTCCATATCATCCAAAGAGCCGAAATAAAAAGACTGCCAAAGTGAAGGTACATACCATGAAGCCAACGTCTAATATCCTCACGAGGTAAGGTCCTCAGATCAACCGGCACATCAACTCCAATGGAACACCATAACTGAGAGGCCCAATGACAATAAAATAAACAATGAGGCCAATCTTCAATGTCATTGCCACACACCGTGCATAGGGGTGACGCAGCAACTTGTCGACGGTAGCGAAGATGATTGCAGGGGACCGCATCCCACGCTAGCTGCCATATGAAAAAACAAATCCTCTCCGGCAAAGAAGATTTCCACATCCAAGACCACGCCGAGCCCGCAGATTCATCCCCCAACAAAAACAAGTACCCCGATCGAGCCGTGTAATAGCCCTCACTGGTGGATCGCCATCTTCAGCCACTGCGACAGGCCTGGTGTAACACTGGAGGAGGCTCACTCAATAATTCATCCCGAAGAGAATTGGGAATAATAGTACATAATCTTATTTTGGTATAGAGTTATTATTTATTTTTATAAATTTTGGTATTTTTTTTATTTTTTTATAATAAATAGTCACGTTTCTCTTTTACTCAATTTGCTAAAAAAAAAAAAGGTTTACAGTACTTTACTACATAGCCAATTCATCTTCCCATAAAATAATACACTATTGTTTTTACGCATCAATAATTTTGATTTATTAATATTAAGTGACAAATTCTTTTTTTTTTTTTTGGTGATACAGCCTAAAAAGGCGAGCGAAATAGGAAGGAAAGAAAAAAAACAACAATAAACAGGAAACAAGCAAATCATGAAAGCAGATTATCGCAGCCGCGGGGCTGCGATCCCTTGAGCATCTCGAGCAAGCAAGTCTTGGATCCAATCTGGCGGATATGCCCAAGTCGTAAAGAACCGTTCATCATTTGCCGACATCCTCGCTGTCGCATCCGCCACCTGGTTACCCTCCCGAAACACATGCCGAATATCATAGCCTGGCATATCCCGCATCTCCCTCCGAATATCATGTAGCAGAGGCCACAATACATGCCTCTTGTCCAAATGCTCCCGAATCAATCTCACAGCCTCTTGGGAGTCACAGTAGCAAACCCCAATACCCAACCCCATGCTTTTCGCAACCCGGAGGCCTTGTACAATAGCAAACAATTCCACCTCTAGGACAGATCGCACGCCCAACCGTCCACCACATGCTCCGACCCAGCTCCCATCATCGCGGCGGATCACAGCCGCATAGCCCGCCTTCCCTTGCTCGACATCTACACTGCCATCCGAGTGCATCACCAATCCCTCAACACCATCTTCCTTCCACTTCACCCATTGAACTTGTTTAGGAGCTCGCTCCGCCTTCCTTTTCATCGCTCTCACCAACTCCTCCACCTTCGAACAGATACCCAACCAGCCCGTCTCATCCCCAACAAAAACCCTCTTGTTCCGCTCACACCACACCACCCAGAGAGTTGCCAAAAAACGATTACCACCCATCCGCCACGCTGCCTGGAGCCACTCCAGACACTCCTCATTCTGCACTCCCTCAACCATGCTCACCCATGCAAAGCCCCCTAACCTCCATACTTCAGCCGCCCACCGACACATGAAGAGCGCATGGCGCCAGTCCTCCGAGTACTCCCCACACACTGTGCACAGCGGCGATGCAGCCATAGCTCGGCCATGGCGAAGCGCATTGCATGGTAGCGACCCATGTCCAAGCAGCCATAAAATCAATCCAATCTTCTCTGGAATTTCCCTCCTCCAAATCCACCTCCAACCTTCACTTCCATCCTCGTCTTTCACCGGCCATGAATACGACGACTTAACCGAATAAGTGCCCTTGTCATCTAACCTCCAATGCATTAAATCCGATGCAGACTGAGACAATAGAGGAACACGCTTTTTCATCCATTCCTCCCTTATGTCCAGCGGTAGCCAGGTGTACAACTTCTCCAAGAGCCACTTCCCATCTCCCACCAGATCCTTCACACGAAGGTTCGTGTCGCACACATGGACAAATGGTACCTTATGAGCTAAATACTCCCCGTTCCACCACGGAGTATACCAGACAGAGCATCCCCCACTCCCTAGCCGAACACCAAACCCTTCCTTCACCCGCTGGCTGACCTTGCAAAGCGCCTTCCACACTTTCGTCCCTCGATAATGCTGCGTTGGGAACAAACCCTCATGTAACCCATATTTCTCCCTCAGCGCCCGCACCCATAATTTATCTGTGCCTCCAACAAAATCCGCCACCAGCTTTCCCATGATTGCAACATTCATTTGACGGGCCGCTCTAATCCCCAATCCTCCATGCCGGCGAGAGCGAGTCACAACCTGCCAATTGACAAGATGAAGTCCTCGACCCTCCACACCTTTCCACACCCATCGTCGAATTATTTTGTCGATCTTCAAGCAAACTCCACTCGGCAGTAAATGAACTTGCATGATATAATTAGGGATAGCCGCAAGCACCGCGCGCGCCTTAGTTACCCGACCAGCCTTATTTAATAAGAATCCTTCCCAAGAAGCCAGCCTATCTTCCAACCGTTTAATTAGGCCATCGAATTGACATATTTTCATGCGCCCATGGATGATGGGGAATCCCAAGTACCGCCCCAACTCCTGTACCACAGAAATGTTCATATACTGATTCAACCATCCTACCTCCAACGAAGTTGCATGAGGGGAGCAGTAGGCGCCCGACTTCCCTGCGTTCATGTGAAGCCCCGACCTACTGCCAAACCTGTCCAACACTGATGCCATACATTGCGCGCTGCCCTCCTCTAGCTTAGAACAAAATATTAGGTCATCCGCAAACATTAAATGTGATATCGCAACACCCCCCTCACACAGCGACACCGGCTTCCAATGACCTAACTCAACCTCCTCCAAAATAGTCCTAGACAGCTTCTCCATAACAATGACGAACAAATAAGGGGACAAAGGGTCGCCTTGCCGCAGCCCTCGTCCAGCACGAATATTTCCTATAGGGGATCCGTTCCACAATATGGCAAATGATGAAGACGAGACACACTGCATGATAAGCTCCCTGCAAGACTCAGGCACGGCCAACTCCTCCAAACATTCCTCGAGAAAGTCCCATCTAACAGTGTCATAGGCTTTAGCCAGATCAATTTTTAGCACCACATCCCTACTCCTCGTCCGAGAGCTCTCCATAGACGCCACCATCTCTTGCAGTAACACTCCATTATCCGCCGTCCCACGCCCAGGTAGAAATGCCGACTGATAAGGGCTCACCACTTCACACAATATATTCCGTAGTCGACGTACCAAAATCTTGGTAATTAACTTAAACGTCACATTACACAAGGTAAGAGGTCTATACTGCATAATGGACATAGGCGTGTCCACTTTGGGTATAAGACACATATACGCATGGGCAAACCCTTCCGGCAACTGTCTGCTTGTCATAATATCAATGATATTTTTCGTGATTGTATTGCCCACGACATCCCAATACTCCTTAAAGAAAGCAGCCGGGAAGCCATCAGGCCCTGGGGCAGCTAGCGGCCTCATCGAATCCAGGCTTTGCTTCACCTCCGTATCCTCAACAGGTCTGTCCAAGGCTTCCACATGGTGGTCCGCCAATGGTGGCAGCAAGGCCAGGTCGCGGCCCATGGCCGGTTCATCCTTTCTAGCAAACATAGTAGAAAAGTGATCAATAGCCGCCTCTTGTAATACTGACTGATCCTCCTCCCACCGCCCATCTGTCATCTGCATTCCATAAATGCGACCTCTCTTCCGATGAACTTTTGTTTTTGCATGGAAGTATGATGTATTTCTATCGCCCGCCTCAACCCACTTGTCGCGAGACTTTTGGTGCCATAACACCTCTTCCTGTGCCAGGACTTCCTCGAGTTCCACCTTAAGTTCAGCCTCCAGCCTCGTATAGCATGCAGAATCCCATCGCTCCATTCGTTTCTGAAGCCCGATTAGCCTATTTTTCAATTTGCGTTTCCGGGCACGAATATTGCCGAAGACAGTCTGGTTAGACTCCATCGAGGCCTCCTGAACCCTTGTCAGAAGGTCCCTTATACCACCCGTCCCTAAGCACGTTTGGACAACACCCTTGTATTCTGCGTGCATCCGCCAAACCGCCTCCCAACGAAATGGTCTAGGTGTTGCTGGCTGTTGTAGCTCTCCACAAACTAATTTCAAGGGACAATGGTCCGATCCTACGCGGGGCAAGTGGTACATGCGGCCCTCAGCGAACTGATCCAGCCAATGAAAATTAGCTACTCCCCGATCCAACTTCTTATTAAGCCGGCAGCCCCCAGACATTCGAGTCCAAGTGAAGTTTGGTCCGAATGTGGGAATGCTCACCAAACTACAGTGATCCAGCAACTCTTGAAATTCTTCCGCCCTATCGCCAAGGTAGACCCCTCCAATCACCTCCGTTTCATCAACAATCTCATTCCAATCTCCCAACACCGCCCACGGTCCATCCATGGTCGCTGCCACCAACTTAAGATCATCCCAATTATTCCGACGCCTCTGATAATTCGGATCCGCATATACAGCTATCACCACCCACCTGCACTCCACTTGTTGGAGTGCCACTGATATCATCCTCGGCCGACAGTCCACCACGGTGACCTGCCAATTCAATTGAACCGAAGCTAACACCCAAAGTCCACCTCCTATCCCCACCGACTCATTAATCACAACTTCCTTATACCCTAGTCTTAAGAAGAAAGATTTCACTCGTGAGAACTGGCCTCTCGGCTCCATCAAGCAAAGCATGCTAGGTCGATGCTCTCGAATCAACTCTCCAACCCATCTCTGAGCCGTCTTACTCATTACACCACAAACATTCCAACTAATAATAGAAAAGTCTTTAAATTCCATTATAAAGAAATAAATAGACAAGAGTAACTAGCGCCTTACATACTTGCATCATCGGCATCCGCCCAGACTTCCGAGTCCTTTGATCCAACATCATCCAATAACGGGCTAAATCGGCCACACAGGACTCCCCCGCTACCAGCTACTCCAGTAAAGGGAACGCCATTATCCCCCATTTCCTCATCCGAGGTTTCAGGCTCTGTGGAACTGCTCCGATTCAGCCGAGGCCTCTTGGATGATACTCCATCTCTTCCAACTAAAATGTTGTACTTACTATATTTGAATTTCTCATAATAAATGTCTTGTTTTTATAAATAGAAATAATTTTCTCATATACAATTATGTGGACCCCATCATATACTCACAAACTAACTCATTTTTGTGCACAACAGTAATAAGATGTTTTAAAGGGAATGGAGGGAATATATATCTTTTCACTTTGATTAATTTAATTAAGTTTTTTTTTTTGTAACAGAGATGCAAGAGCGTCGGCTAAGAAAGAAACTAACAAAAGCTACAGCAAGGAGGAGAAAGAAGAGATAGAAGACCAAAATAAATAAAGAAAGAAACCAATTAACGGGGGAACCAAGTTCCCATCATGTCCGCCGCAAGGAGAGGCCGACATATATCCAGAGGATAGGCCCAGGTAGTGAAGAACTCTTCTGATCTCGCACCCATCTTCGCCAAGGAGTCCGCAACAGCATTGCCTTCTCTAAGGATGTGTTCCCAACGAAAACCCGAATGGGAAGCTAATATATCCGAAATAAGGCTGAGCAAGGAGAATAAACGGTGCCCCGGTTGGGGGGCCCTATGAATGAGACGAATAGCCTCCAACGAGTCCGAAAAGCAACATGCATAAGCGATACCATGCTCCTGAAGTCGTTGCATGCCATTCAAAATGCCATTGAGCTCCGCAACAAGAATAGTAGTAGCTCCCACAAAACCAGAAAACCCATCTAACCATTTACCAGAACCGTTACGAATAACTCCCCCGAACCCAGAAAGACCAGGGTTACCGAGGGAGCTACCATCCACATGAAGAACAAAACCCCCCAGTGCCAGGGGTTCCAATGAACAAGACGAGAGTCAGCAATCTTGAGAACTTGACTAAAAGCCCTCACAAAGGTCGAGCCTAGGAAGCAGGCCTGCTTGGCTACGTCTGTTGCATGGATCAACTGGCCCCCCATGCAAACCCCATTACGGCCGCACCATATACTCCAAAGACCAGCCCACTGGAGACCCATCCAAGCCCGACAGGTCTGGTGGAAGAACTCAGCAATAGGCACAGAGGATAAATCCATATGAGGAAGACAAAGACCACCAATCTTACCCCAAACTGAAGATGTCCAAGGGCAGAGGAAGAATAAATGTAAAATGGATTCAACAGCTGCACCACATAAATCACAACTGGAAGAAGTAGCCAAGCCTCTCATATGCCTTAATTCATTAGTGGGGAGAGAATTATATGACGCAAGCCACACAAGCATCCTCACTTTTTCCGGTGCTTGAATGCGCCAAATCCAACCCCTAATCCGATCGCCTTGTACCCCTCTCTGAGCGAGGATCCAATCGAATCCTGAGCGGACGGTGTAGGATCCAGAAGCTGACCCGAACCAGAAAAATTCATCAGTGCCTTGATTATGAAGAGCAAGCGGCCCATGTTTGATCACTTCCTCTCGAATGTGATTAGGGATGACAGTAGTTGCCACCTCCCATTTCCAATTGTGCTGATCATACATGTCTTTAATTCTAAGATCAGTATCCGAGATATGGACATAAGGAATCCGAGGCGCGATAGCACCCCCTGACAACCAAGAGGAGTACTAGAAATTGCAGTTCCCAGCTCCAACATTAATACGAAAACCTGAGGCAAGAAATGGTACCAATTTTACCATAGCACGTTGGATAGGTGAGGCACCAGGTTTGCTTCCCCATTCCATCACCCGATTACCATACTTGCTAATCAGAAGGGAAGCCCAAGGTTTCTGGACGTGAGAAATTAAGTCAGCCATGCATTAACCCAAAAGAGCGACATTCATGTCCCGACACTTCCTAAAACCAAGACCACCCATAGACCTAGGGACTGCCACTTTGCTCCAGTTAACAAGATGAAGTCCTTTTCCAGTGGCATCCTTCCAAATAAAGGATCTAATCAGGCGATCTACAGACTCACAAACTGATGTAGGCAGCCAGCAAGTTTGCATGATGTATGAAGGGATCGCGGAGAGCACCGATTTGGCCAAGGTAACTCTTCCAGCTTTGTTAAGCAAACCTCTCTTCCACATCCCTAACCGAGCTTGGAGCTTCTCAATCATATAATTAAATTTATCCTTACTCACCATGCCATTAAAAATAGGAAATCCAAGGTACTTATCAAGGTCACTTGTGAATTCAATATTGAGCATGGCGGCAATAATATTTCGAGAGTCCATGGGGACTGAAACAACCGCATACGCCTGAGATTTAGCCGGATTGATCCTCAGACCAGACCATTTCTCAAAGCTGGATAGAACCTCATCAATGCAACGTGCACTAGCCTCAGTCGCCTTAGAAAATAAGAGCAGATCATCAGCGAACATGAGATGGGAAAGAGGGACTGCATTTCTACAAATAACAATCGGCTTCCATCTTCCTTCACTGACCTTACTTTGAATTGTGCAGGAGAGCTTCTCAATAACAATAATGAAAAGGTATGGAGAAAGAGGATCTCCTTGACGAATTCCTTTAGTAGGAGTAAACGGTTCCAGAGCCGACCCATTCCAAAGAATAGAGTAGCTAGGCGAGCGGATGCAAAACATAATAATTCGGACCAGGGAAACAGGCAAAGCCATATCATTTAGACATCCTTCCAGAAAGTCCCAATTAATATTATCGTAAGCTTTCTCAAGATCGATCTTGAGTAGAAACTCCTGAGCCCTGCGATTACGGTTCATAAAGGCTGTTACAACCTCTTGAAGGATTATAGAATTGCCGGCCGTGCCCCGGCCTGGGAGGAAAGCCGATTGAAAAGGGCCAATATAATCTTTAAGAAGAGGTCTCAGTCTATTAATCACCACCTTGGTTAATATTTTGTAAGAGACATTACATAAACTTATAGGCCTAAACTGACGAATACTCTTAGGCACTTCAATTTTGGGAATTAAACAAATGAGAGTGTGTGAGATGGCACGTTCAAATGATCCTTCTGTCATAGCATCTTTAACAAATCTCCATACATCCGGGCCAATTTCATTGCAAAATGATTTATAGAATAACACTGGAAAACCATCGGGTCCGGGAGAGGAAAGTTTTTTCATGTCCTTGAGGGCTTGAGTAACCTCCTGGTAGCTCACAACATCGCCCAGATCAGAAATACAATTAATAGCTGGAAGAGGAGTAAGAGGTGCAGGCATATGGCTTATCAAGGGAGAATGGCCATAGAGCCAACGAAAATGATTTAATGAGTGGTTTCGGAGTTGATCATCATCTGTAATCCATGAGCCTTCTATTTCCAATCCCATAATTTTAGAGCGTTGCCTCCGAACAAGGGTTTGGGTATGAAAATATCGAGTGTTTCGGTCACCACAAGAAACCCATTTATCTCTTGATTTTTGAAACCACATAATTTCTTCTTGCTTGAGCACCTCATCTAGTTCATGCATTAGGTGGGTCTCAATCCGAAGATATCTAGAAGAATCAACTCGCATCATGCACCTAAGAACTCCAGCAAGACGTCTTAAAATTCTGTTCTTGCGCTTACTGATATTCCCAAAGGTGTGGTGGTTAAAATAGATAGAGGATTGTTTCACCCTTTCCAACCGTTGGCCAATATGCCCAGGATCCCAGTTCCAGGCCGTGTCAACAACCTGTCCATACATCGAATGACATAACCAAGCTGCTTCCCAACAAAATGGACGGCGGTCATTCCCAGCAAGAGGGGGAAAACAACGAAGTAGAATAGGGTTATGATCCGAAACCCTTTTAGGAAGGACTTCCACGAATCCCTCCGGAAAAAGCGTACCCCATGCAATATTAGCCACTGCTCGATCTAAGTGTTTCCTAGCAAGCGGTCCTCCCGAATTATTACGTTGCCACGTAAAGGAATCTCCTATAGTTGTGATGTTATCCAGACCACATTGGTTTAACATGTCCTGAAAAAGTTCACAATGACGCGAATTAGGAGACAAACCAATGGATTCTGAAGGAAAAATAATATCGTTCCAATCTCCCAATGCAAGCCAAGGACCTTGCGTCCTTCTAGCAATGGAACACATGTCAGTCCAGTCCCGTTCCCTAAACCTGGGGATGGGGTTCGCATAAACCGCTGAAATAGTCCAAGAAGCAGCACCATACGACACAAGACAAGTAACAATGCGAGTGTGTATGGAACAAATAGAGAAAGTGAACGGAGTACCAATCCTGCGGAGCACCCAAATACCCCCAGAACGACCAATACATTCTGTTATATGTACAGCCTCATAGTCCAACCGATATAAGAAAACCCTAAGCCTGTCGAATTGCCCTTGCGGTTCCATCATAATGAATAGCGAAGGCATATAACGACGTAGAACATCCGCAATGTGGCGTTGTGTATTCCTATGCATGGCGCCACGAATATTCCATGCCAGGACACTAAATTCTCGGAATTCAATCACATGGAAACAGTGGTAAGAGATTTACTCACCCCATCCCCATTGGATTCAGATTCCATAGCATTGTCGCCCCAAGTCAGGGCATGGAACTTATTATTCGAAGAAGAAGGTTGAGAAGAAACCCTCTTCCCAGAAGTGCGGAGACGCTTCCCTTTAATCTTTTTATGGTTATCCAAGTCAGAGTCGTCTGGGCCAATATCAAAGAGAGGCTTGATATCAAAATGGATACTTGGTATAGTTGTGTGTTCAGGGGGCTTGCCACCATGCTTACGAGAAACGCTAGTCCGGCTGCCGGAATATGGAACATGTAACAATATGCATACACAACTCACAAAGGACTTCAAAAACTACTACTCCAATATAAAGTAAGCATTGAAACTTCAAACTAGGGGTGTGTCGGTACGGTATACCGAAAAAATTCAACTATACCGTATACCGTACCGAACTTTACGGTATAAAAAATTTCATACCGTTGCCGTACCGAACCTTTCGGTATACCGATCTTCGGTAAAGTTTCATTATGAAATACTTCCATATCGTTGCCATACCGACATTTCAGTAAGTTCGGTATATACCGCTATACCGAATATTCGGTACATACCAACATACCGGTATCGCGGTATATACCGACATACCGAACATTTGCTACATACCGACATACCGGTATTGCGGTATATACTACCATACCGAACTTTTGCTACATACTAGCATACCAGTACTACAGTATATAACGGTATCGCGGTATATACCGACATACCGAACAATCGGTATATACCGATACCACGGTATATACCGAAGTTCGGTACGGTAACGGTGTACCGCGATATCAAAAAATTTATACCGTTACCGTACCGAAAATTACGGTATATCGAAAATTTCGGTATTCTCGGTATTTTTCCGGTACGGTTATGTGCGGTATGCGGTATATTCGGTATTTTTCCCCAACCCTACTTCAAATTAAATGTGTATTATATTTTATTCAATTTTATCAAAAGAAGGAACATAAAAAATTATTACTACTATATGGAAAGAGTATCTGTAGAGCATAGATATATATAGATATTAACAAAAGACCAAAACCGTATATAAATATGGTAGGAGTATAATAAAGAGAGACCAACCCTATATCTAATTTTACTCTCAATTGCAGAGCACAGCCTACACTCTTTTGCTCGCGCTTTTTTTCCCTCTTTCTCTTCCATATAATTTCATCGATCTCTGGTAAGTCTGCCGCATCGCTTCTCACTTTGTATCGCCTTGCTTTTTCGCCTTTTTTTTTTCACGTGATTGCAATGCACTCACAGTTTATGTGTTTTTTTTGCTTCTGCATCTTTGCGTTAATGGTGGATCCATGTTAATTGATTGCTATATGTGCTGTTTTTGTGTTAATTAAAATGGAAATTGATGTGAGCGTGCATTAATGCCTTCGGATTGATAATTCCGAACTAGTTTAACTACTCCGTGTTAATTTGTGCAGTTATTTGTTTGTTTGTTTACTTATTTTTACTTATGTCAAAATTTTGACGGTAGTGAAAATGAGCGTTGATTTTCTGGTTTTTGAAACGATTTTCTAGTGTATTATTTTATGTTTTTGGCGAACTTTGTTTTGGAAGTAAATGTATTCTGAAATTTGTGTTGGTTTTTATTTGTGGCATTGTGCTGTGTACTGATAGGCTGCTGCTGATGATTTTGTTGCCTGATGTAGTAGTCTATTATGAATCTGGTTTTCTGTATGGTGATCAAATGAAGTGGTATGGGTTTGAGTGGCTGCTTTACAAATTAAGAGAATCTCTTAGCTACAAGTGATGGTGTTTATTATGTAATCTACTTGTATACGTTTTTATGTGCAATGTGCCAATGTTTATGCGACATAGTATAGTCATGCTCTAATAATTTATGTTTTCTTTATGCAATGTACGCTGATGATGGTTTCCATTACTGTCAACTAGATGGATCAGGTAATGATACTAATTCCGCTTTTCATTTTATTCTTTTGTGCTTGTAATGGATTTTGATGTTCTCAACGTTTGACTGCAGTATGAAAAAGTTGAGAAGATTGGTGAGGGAACGTATGGAGTGGTGTACAAAGCCCGTGATCGTGTGACAAATGAAACTATTGCTCTGAAGAAAATTCGTTTAGAGCAGGAAGATGAGGGGGTACCGAGCACAGCTATCAGAGAGATTTCTCTTTTGAAAGAGATGCAGCATGGAAATATAGTAAGGTCTGTTAGAAATCTACTGAGATGGTGGCTTACAAATGTTAAGGGGATAACACTTTTAATGCAAAATTGCAAATAACAAATTGTGAAAGCAAATGGTTAACTATTTGAACATTTTCATTGTAATTTTTTACTTTTTTTCACAGGCTGCAGGATGTGGTACACAGTGAGAGGCGGCTGTATTTAGTATTTGAATATCTGGACCTGGACTTGAAGAAACATATGGATTCGTGCCCAGAATTCTCTAAGAATCCTCGTTTGGTTAAAGTATGTTATTTCTCTGGCTCTGTTGGATCTCTAACTAATTATTTTGCGTCCACTTAATTGTTCAATTAGGAATGATGGTCGATAGATTTGCGCTTTTTACACACATTCTTCAAACCACCGATCTATTGAATATTGAATGAATGGATTGTTGCACTTTTAACTGCTTCAATTTATTAGTTGCTGCATTTATGATTTTGTCGATGCAGTAGCTGCAAGAAACAGTGCATAGTGGTATTCATGTATTAAAATTGAAAGGAAGAAAATTCATTTTTAAGGTTTTGAGATCTTGCAACGTGGGTGGCGGGCACTAAAGGGGAAGAAAATTATCTAGGAATCACTAAATAAAAGAGCCGCATTCATTTTCTTGACAATCCAATGTTGTCATCATATAATTAAATTACAATCATGCAGATGTTTCTTTATCAAATACTACGTGGTATCGCCTATTGTCATTCTCATCGTGTCCTCCATCGCGATTTGAAGCCTCAAAACTTGCTGATAGATCGCCGTACCAATGCATTAAAGCTTGCAGACTTTGGATTGGCTAGAGCATTTGGCATCCCCGTCAGGACATTCACACATGAGGTAGGTGTTTTACTTCAACTTTTGCAAGCTATTGAACTTGAGATCAATAGCACTGACGCCTTAGTTCTGTTAGATTTCATTTTGTACTATCCAACTCTAACTACCACAACCATTTTTCAGAAAGTTTATTTGTTTTCTGATCAGCATGAATAAATAATTTTGTTTCAGTTGCTACAACACAATCTTTATTTTTCCTTAAATCTCATTACCTTTTGCAGGTTGTGACACTATGGTATAGAGCTCCAGAAATACTTCTAGGATCACGCCACTATTCTACTCCGGTAGATGTCTGGTCCGTCGGTTGTATATTTGCTGAAATGGTTAACCAGAAACCTTTATTCCCTGGTGACTCTGAGATAGACGAACTCTTCAAAATATTTAGGTGAAGCGTCTGGCCAAGCATTGGTTCACTGGGAATCCTGATGATGTGATGCAAAAGCTATCTACATTGTTCTTAAAATCATTCATTCCACCTTAAAAAGGAAAAAGAGAAAAGATTACAAATCCATTCCACTTGGAAATCTACTTGTTTCTGAATAAATTAAAACTCCTAACAAATATTGCAAAATGAATCAAAGATATTTGACAATATTTCCTCCGTAGGTCGATTCAATTATCAGAAACTTATTCATGTTTTATCATTGAATTGAAGAGTGATGGGCACCCCAAATGAAGATACATGGCCAGGAGTGACATCTCTTCCGGATTTTAAATCAGCATTTCCCAAGTGGCCTGCTAAGGTGTGATTAGAGTTTGCATATGCTTTCCATTCTCTATACATTCACTTCTTGTTTCAAGCTTCAACCCTCTTTATTATATTCAAGTTTCATTGATTTTCCTTCTTTTGCAGAACCTGGCAGATGTGGTTCCAAATCTTGATGCACCTGGACTTAACCTCCTCAGTGTAAGTTTTTTTATTTATTTATTTATTTATTTATTTATTTTTATTTTTTTTAAAAAAAAAAATTTAAAATTTTATTTTATTCTAATTAAGTAACAAACTGTCCAAGGTTAGAAACTATAAAGAATACCTTAGGTACGTTCTACAGAGCTTTGTAAACATAAGCATGGATAGGAGCAACAAATTTCTTACTTAGCGAAGTGGGTTGTAAATAATCCCTTTCTTGTAGTTGTTTTAGCTGCTGCAGAAGTTCTGTCCAATCCTCATCTGAAGCCTATACAGTGAACTTCAATTTTAAAGTGTCTTGAGGAGGCTCCCTCACTTGAATTGGGTTTTTAACTTTTGGGGTTTCCCAAATAATAATGTATCGGAAGCATTATGCCGAAGCCTTTGTATTTTCTTACCTTCCTTTTCCTTTAGACTACAGGCTGATCTCCAGAAACTTCCAAAAAGAAATCTAATTGTCTAAGGCCACTGATTCATTCTCCATTCTACTCTTGCAGAAAATGCTATGCTTAGATCCGAGCAAAAGAGTTACAGCAAGAAATGCTCTGGAGCACGAATACTTCAAGGATATCGGGTTTGTCCCCTGATTGCTGCCCTAAGGCATCCTGGTGCAACTGTATATTTCAATCCGTGGCATCGGTTGGGATTTTGCTCCAAATATATAAAAGACATTCGGGTGAGCTTATTATATCACTTTTTTCTTTTCTTTATCCTGTTATTGGGGAGATTCATTCTATCTTTGGCGGGCACAATATAATTGGGTTGCATTCGACGTATAAAGTCTTGGTTGCTTGTGCTTTCAGTTGCTTATTCAGCTCCACTGTTTGTGTGATTGTTTATGTCTTGTTTTGCCTTTTTGGCTGTAATATCATCATGCCCTGTGTACGAACATGACTTGGTCCCCATTTGATTGAATTGCTATGGTGTGCCATAATTTTCAAGTTTTCTTTCTCTTCTGTTGTCTTGTATTAAACCTCCAATTTCTTGGAGTTGTAGTATATTGCAAAAACGAAAATTTTTTGTTTGATTTTATTGTGAAGCTACTATGGTTTGTACTATCTTTTTATGTTGTTGGATGGCTTTTCCCATTGTTAATATCTAGTGTCTCAACTTATTAATGGAGGTAGTCTTAGAGCTCCACCTTTTAATTGAGCTCTTGATTGACAAAGTAAATTGCTTTGCTTCACATAAATTTGGAGATACCTGGTCAACAGTCAACGCAACAATAAAGTTACTGATATACTACTATATTTTTATTTTTTTGAATTATTTAATGTTTTTCTAATTATATTTAGATTTAGTGCGCCAATTGAATCATATAATGAATAATAATTTTTTTTTTTGAGAAGCCAAAGCCAGATAAAGGGTGGTGAGAGTCCATACTACACAAATTATAAAGGGAATCGGGTGGGAATCGAACAAGAACTTTGCTAGTCATGAAATCATGATCCCCTTTAATGAACAATTATTTGTTAAATGATTAAGTTTGAGTGATAAATGTCTTTACCCAATAGGCTATTCAAAGTCTAATACTTGAGCTTTTCTTTTCCCTTTTTTCTTTTTTGGTTAGAAGTGATTTACATTTATTTTTGTATAAACTCATAGCACTCTACTTTTATGGAATGAAAACTGAAAGCAGAAATCCTTTAATTACAAGAAGAATTTAAATACCAATAATACAAAATAAATAGTAATTGGGTTGAAGCGAGGTACATAATGATATAACCTTTTGGTATTATAATAACAAATTTGGATCCTTATGTAAGTTTTCAACGCCGAAATGCATAAAAGATTGTTGTGATTTATGAAAGAAAGTGGCCGGGAACATGATTTGAATTTCAATCTATAAATAATAAATGTAAGTTGCTTACCTAACGTCCACTGCACGTACCTAACAAGTGGGTTAACGAGCGGCTTTGGTTAGGGTGCTCTGACTCATCTCTCTTGATGTACTGTGGTACATCCTAGCCAAATTGTAATTTCAACGGTTTAAATTAAATTAAAGGGTAAAATTGTAAATTCAATATTTAAATAGAAAATAGAACAATGAAGACTATAAACTACAATTGACGCGTAAAAAGGATGATGTCCAGCCGACTGCCACCTTCTTGATTGTCCACATTGAAGAGTTGGGGAAGGATTACCAATCCAGCGAAATGTATCATAACGATAGGTTAATTTACTCCTTTTTTTAATAATAATATGCTCTTAGCTTGTAATAAAAAATGAAGTATCTTCATTTATTTGTTTGATTGTGCGAGATTGAAAATTAAAAAGATAGGTGCTCAGGAACCAAAACCAGTGATAATACAAGGATAACAAAAGTTATTTCAGCGAAATAGCAGTTTGATTTTCAGCGAAATGGTAATGTGATTTTCAGCGACGATAGTTTTTTTTTTAATTTTTATTTTTTTTATTTCAGTGTCTAGTACACTTCCTCTCCTCTCTCAATCTCTCTCTGCTTTTCTTCTTTCCCACACACACCTCCTCCATTTCCCAAATATCCCCCTCCATTATGGTTCGCCGTCTCGGCCGAGACGGCCGAGATCTCGCCGAGTCGTAACTGGAATGGCAGGTGCCGTTCCGAGAACGATATCCGGTTTAATTTTTAACTCATCTTCGCGTTATCGCCGAGAAATCGTCCGGTATGCCGAAATATTCGAGATATCGCCGAGATTTCACAGATAGCACCGAGATTTCACCGAAATTTCATTTAAATATTTTTTGCTATAAAATGCAATGATCCGATATTTGTCCGCGACAATACACCGCGACCGATGTGGAACTACCGCGACCGCGACGCGACCGGTTCCCGCGATGGCGAACCATGCCCTCCAACCTCACCACCGCCAACCGTTTCTTCTCCTCCTGGGACTTCTCCCCGACCCCTACTCCTTTTTGCTAGCCTTACCTGTTCATTCTCCCGCGTCTCCATTCTCAATCACGACATAGATTTCTCCGACTCCCCTAGACTAGACTCGACGGAACCCTCTCCTGCCTGCATCTCCCCATCTTACCGCACCGTACCGCCCTCACCCAGCTCACTCTCTTTGTTGCTATTATAAATGATCCAATCCGTTCCTAGTTCGCTTCTCTCCACTTACTCAAGGTCATCGTCCTCACCTCCAGACGACTCACCCGCGAAATCCCTCAATTTCCGCTGGAATCAGATCACCATAATTCCACCGACAATCGACACATTACGACACATTACCACAGCTCGGAGTCTTGGTTCTAGCATCCAACATCCTCTCCAGCCGGATGTTGTGCCTCTTCTCAGAAAACCTCCTCCACCAGGATCTCTGCGGCAAACACAGTCTAAGGTGAATTGATGGATTGTGCTGTAAAATTAAGCCATTTTATGACTTTTATGGAAAAGTTTGATTTCTTCCCTCTGGCACCTGCTATGCCTATCCGAACAAAGTAAAGAAAGCTTAGAGTATATTTCAGCGACCTCTACAGATGCATTTTAGCGACCTCTATGGTGAATTTCAGCGATTTATTAATATAAATTTCAATGATTTATTAATATGTAGTATTTCACAACCTCTATAGTGAATTTCAGCGATTTACTAATATGTATTTCAGCGAACCTCTATAATGCATTTAAGCGAAGTCTAGTGAATTTCAGTATTTGTAATATGTATTTTAGGGACTTGCATATATTTTATGCTACAAGATATTGACATTTTTTATTTGTCAAAGCTATTTTTCTAAATTGAAATGACGTTGCAGCTAGATTTGATTTGTTAGGCATTTTTTTTATATTAAACTCTCCGTAAGAATATAAATTGTTAAATTGTTAAGAATTGATTGTTATAATAATCTTACTAAATCGAGGATATGTTTTTATTTTGACAATTATACCCTTTTTGTATTACAACCATTGGATTTTTTCTAATGGTCAAGATTGATTGTGTACTACCAAAGTAATTGGTAGTACCCTAACTAGACCCTTAACGAGCTATGCTTGTACGGTATATACTATTTTTTTTGATTGAACAATCTATACAAGTCTATACAGGTTAATAGGTAATGAGAGTTCATGCCACACAAATTACAAAGGGAATAAAAGGAATGATATGGGGCGGAGGAAAATCGAACCTTCAGCCTAATGTTGGAAGTCAAGGGACTTAACCACCCTTATCCCCTACTATACTTGTATATTTGGGAGAGACAACCCTTAAATGCCCACCCGATACTCGAGGGATTAGTCTTGGATCCAATGAGGCACGAGTATATCCTGGTATTCACTTAAAAAAATTTTCTTAGGCGTATTAGGGATATTATCAAACACAAACACTTACGGTGCGTTTGGTTGGAGAGATCTTAGATTACCAGTGGAAATGTGATTGCTGGGAATGTAAGATTACTGGGAATATGAGATTGCTGGGAATCTTATTTTTTAATGTTTTAAGATTACTGCGTTTGGTTAGATTGGGAATCTTAGATTTCCCATTCTAATAAATTTATCATAATGTCCTTGAATTCCAATTGAACGAATGTTATAAATATGTCATTTTGTTATACAATAGAAATATTTAAGCCGGTTTATTTTTTAAAATATTGAAAATTCTTTATATATAATTTATTTTATGATAATTACCTATTTAATAAATCCTTATTATTTTTATTTTATATGTAGAATAAAAGTAAATTTTAAGAAAATATGAAAATATATTATAAAATATGAGAATATATATATATTAAAAAATATGAATAATAATTTAAATTTTTTTAATTGATTTTTTTGAAATTAAATTTCATATATTAATATTTTTTTGAATACAAATATCTAAATTTATAAAATAAAGTAAGTATAAAAAGTGAAGGTATAAAAGTCAAATTAGTATAAAAGTAGGTAAAGTGGAGTTGGTAATCTAAGATTACCTACCCTCCAGGTGGGAATCACATTTCCGCCTAAAACACTCAGCATTCCCACATGAAACATGTCCCGAACCAAACATGGACATGTCTCATTCCCTACCCAAGATTCCCAGTGGGAATCACAGATCCCGAACCAAACGCCCGTTAATGATAAGTAACTTATAAGGGGTAATTATTTATATCTAAACCATTTCAAAGTATTAATCTATATATTTAATTTTATTTTTTGGAAAAAGAATAATCTTAAAACAATCTATATTTAAAACCAAGTTTCCTTAAGTTTTATTTCTTCGATAAATACACATTGATAAATTGGCTGCTCATATTTTTCCAATTTAACCAGAATCTATGGTAATAGACGGTAAAGAACAATCCCAAAATTTCACCCAAATCTCTTTCTTAGGTAGTTCAATTTGCCCATGTGTTTTCAAACGAAAAATTGTTGAAAATATAATTTTTTCTAAAATTCAATAATTGATGTATATTTTTCTCAGCGACATGCTATATATAATGTTTAACAAGTAAAATTACGAAACTAACCCTCCAAATAATCTCAACCGTTGGATGATGAAAATAATCTACGGTTGCGAACGTTGTCCGCACGTCTGCACCATCCCTTGTCCGCACCATACCCTCACCCAATTGAAATAATTCTGGTATTGGGGTTGGGGACTTACCCTGGTGGGTCAAATTCCCCGTCTCCTAGCCATAGGTTGGGGGTTCTATTCCCACCCGGCCCTCTATCCATCCCCTTTATCCCCCTTTGTAATTTGTGTGGTTTGGCTCCCATACACCTTTGCCGACACATGAATGTCACCGTTTACCAAAAGAAAATAAAAATTCTGGTATTAAAAAAGAATTTACCCTTATTTGAACTTTTTAATTTTACTGACCAGTACATGGTTATTGAAGTTTATTTTTTGGGTAACACTTATTTGAACTTTATTTGATACATGTAAGAAGAGTTATTTTATTTTCTCAATAAAGTATGTAACTTTAATTAAGTGCTTGAAGTCTTTTCTGCACTGATTGGTAAATCCTTTCTATGAAATTTATAGTCTTTTTATTTAGAAAGTATTTTGTTAAATCGAAGTGTAATGATCATTTGTTTGGGTAGATTCTTAAGGAATATTTTACTATTAATTTATAGGGTAATTATTACGGAATACTCTTTTTGTCCTTGAACTATTTGAAAATATCCAATCATATACTCCCGTATTCAAAAAATATTAACATTCCCTGTTTTCATGTAATTCAATGCACATTTTTAAAGAGTAATATATCAAATTTTATAAAATAAAAAATTATATAACTTTAATATTATAAAATTACGTGATTAGACGAATCTAACAAAATCTCACTTGACTATGTTTTATTTTATGTAACTGTGTGAAAAGTCGAATCAAAGTTACTCAATGAATAGTATTTACTATGCAAACATTAACATTAATAAAATACGGAGGAAGTATATACCTAATTTTTTTTTTTAAAAAAAAAATACCCCTTAATTCTTGAAAGTTGGAAAAAACTATATATATATATATTGTATCATTATATTTTTACAAAATATCATTTTAGTTCTAAATTCTTTGTAAATTCTTATTTCTACCCCTAAAGTTTTTAGAAAAAATAATTACACACTTGTATTGTCTTTTTATTTCTTTAAACATATTAAGAATAATTTTTTTAAATAATGTTTTCAAATTTTTAAATTTAATTCTAGAAAATTAAAAAATTTCTTTAATAAAATTTTGAAATTTTAGAACTTTAAAATTAGTCTTAATAAAATTAATGTTAAAATTAGTGTTAATAAAATTTTAGGAAAATTCTTTTTTAAACAAAAATTGAAATTAGTGTAAATAAAATTGATAAAAAAAAATTTAAGGAAATTTTAAAGTTTTTCAAAATGTGTGATAATATGTTTAACAAAATAAAAGACAACAAAGGGTATAAATAATTTTTTCTAAAAACTTTAGTGGTAAAAATAAAGTATTGAGAATTGAAATGGTATTTTGCAAAAATGTAATGAGGCAAATATATAGGGCCTGTTTGAGAATTACCTGTTAGCTGTTAACAGTTAAAATATAAATTAGTTAAAATTAGCTGTTTGACTGTTTGGAGGCAAACTTTTTGCCCAGAATGAGCTAATTTCAAAATGCTGCTATTTGCAGCGGTTTAAAAAAGAACTGATTGAACACTATTTTAAGTTATTTTATCTTTTTAAATAAGCTAATTTATCTCACATTGCCTAGAATAAGCTAATTCCATTTAGCTGTTGTGCCAAACATGGCCATAGTTTTTTCCACTTTGAAAGTTAAGGTGTATTTTTTTTCAAGAAAAAAGTTTGGGTGTATGATTGAGAATTTCCAAATAATTTAGGGATAAAAAAATAATAATTACCCTAATTTATATATGAACTAGTACATTTTAGTTTGGTCTAGTGCAAATAATTTTTCAAAATTGTGTTTTAGGGATGTGAAATGATGTTTTAAGAGTGCATGACTAAATATTTGATTCACATAACAATATTATTTTTGATGTACAATTTTTTTGGTGTGATTGATGAACTATAGTATATGAAATTGGCCTCAATGCATCAAAAATTTTCTTTTGTTGAAGAGCCTACACAAGTTAGGAAATGCATCAAAAATTTTAAAATGTCAGATAGAAAATGGTATAGTAATATGATTAAAATAACATTAATCAAATGTATTTTCTAAAAAAAACATTAATCAAATGTATGACAAGTTACACTGATTTTTTTTTTTTAAATTTTTTATTTATACAGTACAATGTTTTACGAGTACTATATAAGTACTCCCTCCGTCCCGCGAATTGTGACTCATTTCTTTTGGGCACGGTAATTTATGTGGTGGGGGTGTGGTGAGGTTTAGTGGTTAAGGTGATGTGGGTATTTGTGTTTAAAATTTTAATGAATTTTGACTTTCTTTATTGTTTAACTTTGACAAAATATTATTGTAATGATTTAATTAGAGAAAAATATTCAAGTGTAGTCTTGTTAGAATCGTCTAGACGTCTAGATTTAGAATATATATTTTATATAATTTTATTTATACCAATTTTAAAATATAAAGAATTAAAGAAATGCAAGGGACTTTGTGTAGAAAATTAAAAGTGTATTGGGAGTTGTGCAGAATAGTAAAAGTGATTCCTTTTAATAGGATTTAGAAACCATTAAGATTCTAATCATATTTATATTAATTAAATTTATCTAAAAAGGGAAAGTGGCCACAATTCGTGGGACAGCCTAAAGAGGAAAACGAGCCACAATTCGTGGGACGGAGGGAGTATATACTACTCCCTCCGTCCCAGCTAACATGTCCTGTTTGACTTTTTGACACTGTTCATTGTTCTACTTTGACTCGATTTTATTGCATGTATATATTTGAAAAAATTAGTCGAGTTGGGTCTTGTTAGAATCGTATAATCATGTAGTTTTAGAATATATATTTTACATAATTTTTTGTTGTACACATTTTGAGATATTAGCGGTTGAAAAAGTGCATTGGATTGTGTGCAAATGTGAAACAAGACAAGTTAAGTGGGACGGAGGGAGTATCAACTAAAACATTAATGATATGCCGTTACCTTGCGGACGGACCACCCAACGGGGTTTGTCAACTCCTAATTGACACCTGTAATTCTCTCCTTATGCATCCTTTGAGTTTTATCCTTTGAGTTTTACGGAGTAACTCTGAAAGTACCAAAATAACTACTTTGAGTTTACGGGTACCATATTTTCTACCACCACCAAAACCCTACGAGATGTCGAAGAAGAAAGGCTTCCAACTACTGGGGAGACTTGTGCTCTCTTCTTCCATTGCCCACTACACTGCTGCAGGTACCCTCTCTCCATTTCCACCTACTCTTCTCCCTATCCATCGTTGTCATTTTCGATCTCACTCAGTAAATATCAGATCTTTGAGTGATGCACTTTTTCTGTTCGATGAAATGTCCCGGAAGAGAACTCTTCCTTCCGTGATCGAATTTACCAAAATCCTGTCGTCTGTTGTCAAAATGCAAGAATATTCTGCTGCGCTTTCTATTTTCAGGGATATGCGTTGCTTGCGAATTCCAATTAATGAATATACCATGAGCATTGCCATCAATGCTTGTTGCTTATCTAACCGTACTGACTGTGGGTTCTCCATTCTGGGTTGCTTCTTTAAACTTGGTCATGTCCCAGACGTATATACCTTCAGTGCTTTGTTGAGAGGCTTGTTTCGAGAGGATAGGATTAGTGAGGCGCAGTTTCTGTTCAAGAAGGTATTGAGAGAAAGGTTGTGTGAGGTGACTGTGGTTTTTTATGGGTGCGTGATTGATGGACTTTGCAAGTCAGGCAACACTGCTATAGCCCTTCAACTTGTCAAGTTAATGGAAACAAATAAAAAAATTGGTGTTATGCCGAATGTGAATATCTATACCATGGCCATTCATGGTTTGTGTATAGATGGCATGGTAGACTCCGCCTTGGAGATCTTCAATGAAATGCCTAGGAAAGGCATCCCTCCCAATATCGTCTCCTATAATACCTTGATTTTTGGGCTTTGCAACTTAAGTCGATGGGGCAAAATTCCAATGTTATTTAAGGAAATGATAGATAGAAAAATCTATCCTAATGTTGTCACATTTACTACTTTGATCGATGCTTTATGCAAGGAAGGACTGGTGGATAGGGCAGAGGATGTAATTGATAGTATGAAGGGGAGAAATGTGGATCTTAATGTGGTTTCCTATAATGCTTTAATGGATGGATATTGTCTACAGGGTTGTGTGGGTGATGCTCATAAGATTTTCGATTCAATGGTTTCTATGAACATTGTTCCTAATGTTTATAGCCATAGCATTTTAATGCATGGAAATTTCAGGGCGAAGAAGTTTGGTCACACATTCCGTATATTTAAGGCGATGTTGTGTCATAACTGTAAGCCAGATATAGTGACGTATAATATTATCTTACAAGGGTTGTTTCAAATGGGTAAGTTTACCAGTGCACTACAACTTTTTGAAGAAATGCCACATCTTGGGGTTCAACCAAGCTTCTATACTTATTGTAATTTGTTGCATGGATTATGCCAACATGGCAATGTCCAGCGTGCATTAGAGATTTTGGTTGCATTGGAGCAAAAAGCACCATCCCTCCAAATAGATTACTGCAACATCGTGATGAATGGATTGTGCAAAGTGAAGAAGGTTGATGTGGCTCTGGCAATTTTCAGGGTTCTTGGTTCTAAAGGCTTGCAACCGGATGTTGTAACTTATAGTATCTTGATACATGGATGTTGCTTGCAAGGGAAACTGAAGGAAGGTAAAGATCTTTTATTGATGATGAAGCGTGCTGAAGTAATGCCAGATCACATCACCTACAATACCCTCATCCAAGGAATATTGTTGCATGGCACATACAATGATGCAACCGAAGTTGTTGAAGAGATGTACACTGCAGGATTCTCGATTGACTCCTATACAGTTTCCTTGCTGCTTAGGTCGAAGAGGCTTCACCCTACTCTACTTAAAATTGTTCGAAAGTTCGGTCCAATTACACTTAAACAAAATTTTAGGGCAAAAGCTCAAGTTACTCAATCATAAAACAGAATGAGGCGCAGCGGAATATGGATTGTTTTGTTGGTGTTGTGTTTCCTTTTACATTGGCAGGTATTAATAGTTCAATGCAAAATTAGAGTGCCTTTAATCTCTCATGTGTTGACTGATGGAATTGCTCTGTGTTCAATGGTGTAATATTTTGCTGTGTATTTATTTATAATTGAGTTGAAGTTCTAACTCCTCTAATTTTAACCTAAGCACCTATGTCCCATTAATGTTTGTACGGTTTATAGAAGCAAGATGATATATCGATTTTGATGCAACACCATATTGACATTGTCGGTCAGGAAAAGTACATCTTGTGAATTGGGTAGCATAGGAGTCTATTTTTCATGTTTTTTCTGTTTTTACTGTGGGTTTGCTTTTGTCTGCTATAATTCTGATATATATATATATATATATATATATGTACCCCAAGTTCACTGATTGAATGGTCTACAAGTGTAAGAAACTCTGAATTTTATCAAATCAATTCATGGAAGCATATAATTAATGTCTTCTTGTTAGACTAGGGTGTTTACTAGGGGTGAAAACGGGACGGATACGGGCGGATAGTACTCATTCCGTATTCTATCCCATATTTTTTTGTCGAATATGGAATCGGATATGAATAGGCCGGATACAAATACGAATTCGAATATTTCGGAAAACGGATACGAGACGGATTCAGATTTTAACTCGGATAATCTTATAATTACTAAAATTAAATTTTTTTTATAATTTTTTAAGTGAAATCGGAATATACTACTATGTAAGCTAAACTAAATTTTTAAATTTTCCAAGATCATTAGTTATTTCGTTCAAAACATCTAAATAACATCACTACAAGATGTTACATACTACAGTTTTGATGCAAAGAACCTAATGATGTAGTTGAGTTGATTTATATGATTTGATTTAATAAATTACATATGGCTTTCAAGCTTTTGATTATATTTATACATATAGTATTACTTATTTATTTTATAGTTAATATAATATATTATATTATACATATAAAAATATATATAAATTTTCGGATATTCGAATAGAAAATACGGATAATATCCGCATTATATTCGGATTTTTCGGATACGGGCGGATATTTACAATCCCATATCCTGTCCCGTATCCGCCGGATATAAAAATTCGAATTCGGATTCGAATATAATCGAATACGGCGTCGGATCGGGCGGATATTATCCGCCCCACTTTCACCCCTAGTGTTTACAATTGTAATTAGACAGGAGTTTTATTTAGACTGAAAAATAAATGCAACCTTAAAAATTAGTATTAATAGTTTTAACTGAGAATGAGACCCCTGCTACCCACCCACCCCCTTAGCTTCATCTTCTTTCGACAATGGTAGGACTGCAGACCACTACCCATATACTACATCATCATCTTCCCAACTCCCTTCATCTTCTTTCCTTGGACAGTGATATGATTTTACAAATTTGAAAATTCAATTTTAAAAAATTGAATGGCTGATTTGTAGATTTTAAACCTATAATAGATTTTCCTTTCTCCGACACCTCTTAGCTTTTCCTCTGATCTGCATTTCCTTCACCTTTCCCCAGTCCTTGCCTCCACCATCACCATTCACCTGCCGTCATATTGGAATGGACTGGTTTGGCCATCCCTGCAAGGTGCAGCTGATTGTCGATCTTCTGGCTGCAACAGTAGGAACCGGAACGGCCTTGGAACATTCGACAGGAGAACAACGTAATGGCTGCTTGCAAGAATCCCTTGGCGTAGTTTGGTACTTGATCATCATCGTCAACATATTCCTCCTATGAGTTGCCTTTGTCTCTACTAAGCTTTTTAACTGAAATTTGGGAATATATTGATGTCACTGAATTGCTTGGAATTTCCGTGAGTAATAACTTAGGTACTTACCTGGGTTTTCCAATTGTCCATGGCCGCATGAAAATCTCACATTTTGATTGGTTGGTTCGTAAGTTAGAGATGAGGCTTAGCTCTTGGTCAGCTTTTCTTTTAAATAAGGCTGGTCGTATCACACTGGCTCGATCGGTTCTCAACGCACTGCCTATTTATGCGATGCAAGTGCATATGCTCCCCGTAGCAGTATGTAATAACATTGATAAATTGGTGCGACGCTGGATTTGGAAAGGGGCGGAAGGTCGCGGGCTTCACCTTATAAATTGGGATGTAGTTACTCGTCCGAAGAAGCATGGTGGCTTGGGGATTAAAAAAAGTCGTGAGATGAACTTAGCCTTGATGGGGAAGCAGCTTTGGCAATACATCACTAATTCAGACAAACTCTGGGTCATGGTATTGAGGCAGAAATATGGAGGGCAGCTAGGAGTTATGCCGAGAGCTCACTACCGAGGATCCAAAGTTTGGCGATCAATGATCAAGCTCGCTGACACTTTCCAGCGTGGTTATGGTCTACGGATAGGTAATGGCACTAGCTCCCTTTGGTACACGCCTTGGTGGGAAGGACAGTGCATGGTTCATAATGTTCCCTTCGTCGATGTTCATGATATCACTCTATGTATCCAGGACGTTATTATCAATGGGAAATGGAATCTTGATAGCATATATTCGTGGATTCCTCATGCTCTTAAACATGAGATAGAGGCTGCTCCAGCACCTTTCCTAAATCCAGAAGCTACTGACTTGCTTCATTGGAGGGGTGCGGCCAATGGGACTTATACTGTGGCATCAGGATATTCTTGGTTAATTAATACTCAGGCGACTGATCATGGCTGGGGTTGGATCTGGACGGATTGCATCCCGGAGAAGATTGGTGTCCTTCTTTGGCTGCTCGGTCATGGGTCTCTTCCCTGCAATCATTTGAGATACCGCCGTGGCCTTGCTTCATCCCCGTTGTGCTCCAACTGCGGGGAACACGTTGACGACTGGAGCCATGCACTCTTCTCTTGTGTATGGGCGTCTCAGGTCTGGGCACAAGCTGGCATTTACACTGGTGATGTGATTACTACCTTGGACACTGCGGATTGTAGACATTGGTTCGAATGGGCATGGCGCACTTGGGGATCGAAGTTCATTGCTATATTATGGGTTGTGTGGTGTGAACGAAACAACCGAATTTTCAGTGGTAAGAGTTTGAGGCCTGCTCAAATTCTCTCTAAAGCTCGAGTACTGCATGGTTCTATTTCAAAGCGTCACTCTAGGCTTAGGCAGCCCCGAATACCTCGGCCTGTTCGTTGGATAGAGGAGGAGGTGGTTGGAAATGTGCTTCATTCGGATGGTTGTGTAATGGAATCTGCGAAGTCTGGATTTGGAGCGATTTTAAGGACGCATGAAGGAGCTTGGATTGGAGCTTGTGGAGGCTGCCTCGGTGGCCGGTCGATCATGGAGGTTGAGTTGCTTGCCCTTCGGTTTGGCTTGCTCCTGGCAGTTCAACTTGGTGTGCCTTTAGCTGCTTGCTATATCGACTCCTTGGAGGTGCTCCGCTTGGTGCTGGGGATGGCTACGCAGCACCACCCTCTTTGGCCATTGATTAAAGAAGTCCGAAGCATTTTGCATCGCATGAGTGGATGTTCTCTTCGACATGTTCTTCGTGAGGGCAATCAAGTGGCAGATTGGATTGCTCGTTCAGCGGCTAATTCTGAGGAGTTCTACTCTACCTGGGCTTTTCCCCCGGATGGTCTCACCTCCTTACTCTCTAAGGATGCGAATGGAGTAGTTTATACTCGGTTTTAATTTTGTTTCCTCTTTTTCATTTTTATTTTTCCTTGTTTTTGCTCGCCTTCTTAGGCTGATTCACCAAAAAAAAAAAGAAAAAATTATATGTATTACATCTGTTGTGGAAATCGGGTTAGTTTACACCAAAATTATACCCGAATAATAGAGCAATTAATTAAACAATAAAGAGAACACCAAGATTTAACGAGGTTCGGCACAAATTTGCCTACGTCCTCCGGGCCCCACCGAATTATTATTTCACTATGAGAGAGAAATATTACAAAAGGGTTTTTGAAATAAATTTTTGACAAACAAAACCCACTCGACAAGGGAGACTTACAAAAGCCTAAAAAATTACACTCACTCACAAGGCAATTAATGCCTTGAAACCAGACTCTTGTGTTTTTTTTGCCTTTGGTGGGATGATATCTTCAAAGGAAGAACCCTGGTATTTATAGCCAAGGGTAGCCACACTGTCAGCGGAGAAATGAACAGAATGAAGCGAAATTTGTACAGTACAAACACGTTTAGCCAAATTTTTCAATAAATTTCAGCTACCATATTTAATGGGTGGGACCACCACCACTTCACAAATCTCCACCTTGGTGCGTCCCAAATTTCAATCATAGTATCTCATTTGAGGTTCTCTCATCACAAAATTCGGCAGGCCTCCAAATGCGCTTTTCAGCGTCAACTTCAAACTCTTGAGACATTTATCAAGTTCAAACAACATTCGAACTTGATACATGTTACAGCCTTCGTCAACATGTCTGCAGGATTTTAGGTGGTCTTGATCTTTTGTACCTTGACTCCACCTTCTTCAATTATTTCCCGCACAAAATGGTACCGCACGTCGATATGCTTGGTTCTAGCATGATATACCTGGTTCTTTGCTAGATGAATGGCACTTTGACTGTCACAAAACACTGTTACATGTTTCTGACCAACTCCCAAGTCATCAAGCAATCCCTGTAACCAAATGGATTCCTTAACAGCTTCTGTAATGGCCATGTATTCTGCCTCCGTTGTTGACAAAGTAACGGTTGACTGTAAGGTAGACTTCCAACTAACTGGTGCCTTGGCAAGAGTAAATACGTATCCAGTAGTTGATCGACGTTTATCCAGATCTCCTGCATAATCTGAATCACAGTACCCAACTATATGTTGACCAGTAACATTAGTCTTCTCAAATATCAACCCAATATCTAAGGTTTTCAAGATATACCTTAGAATCCATTTCACAGCTTGCCAATGATCTTTACCGGGATCATGCATGTACCTGCTCACTACTCCAACTGCATGTGAAATGTCAGGCCTTGTACACACCATTGCATACATCAAGCTACCCACCGCATTTGAATAAGGAACCTTTGACATGTATTCTCGTTCCTCTTTCGTCTTCGGGCATTGTGAAGCACTAAGTTTGAAATGAGGAGCAAACGGTGTACTTACAGGTTTGGTTTTGTTCGTCATGCCAAAACGCTGCAATACTTTCTTCAGATATTGCTTCTGAGTCAAACTCAGAGTGCCCCTCTTCCTGTCTCTCGTTATTTCCATACCGAGAATTTTCTTTGCTTCACCGAGATCTTTCATTTCAAACTCCTTGCTGAGTTGGGACTTCAACCTGTTTATCTCTCCTCTATGTTTCGAAGCAATTAACATGTCATCTACATATAGAAGAAGATAAATGAAAGATCCATCATGTAGCTTACGGAAATATACACAATGATCAAAACTGCTCCTGGTGTACTTCTGGCCAATCATAAATTGATCAAATCGCTTATACCATTGTCTTGGTGATTGTTTCAATCCATAAAGCGATTTGTTCAACTTGCAAACCCAATCTTCTTTTCCAGCAACTTCAAATCCTTCTGGTTGGGTCATGTAGATTTCCTCATCCAAATCACCATGTAAGAATGCCGTCTTTACATCCATTTGAACTAGTTCCAAATCAAGCTGCGCTACCAAGGCCAACAAAATACGAATAGAGGAATGTTTCACAACAGGGGAAAATACCTCATTGTAGTCAATTCCCTTCTTTTGAGCATAGCCTTTAGCTACCAATCTTGCCTTGTAGCGAACGTTATTCTTTTCTGGAAATCCTTCTTTCTGAGCATAGACCCACTTGCAGCCAATTGCCTTCTTTCCCTCTGGGAGTTTAGCTAGCTTCCACGTGTGATTTGCTTCAAGGGAATGCATTTCCTCGTCCATGACTTTCTTCCACTTTTCTTTTTCCGGACTAATTTTTGCATCAAGAAAAGTTTGTGGTATACCTTCTTCAATAATAGGAAGTGCATAGGCCAACATGCTTTCGAATCGAACAGGTCTCCGGGTTTCTCTTCTTGGCCTCCTAATTGCAATTGGTAAGTCTTGTTGCTCCTGAGGTTCTTGGGTTAAAACCTCACTTTCTCTGGGCTCTTCTTCGGTACTTGGACCATCGTCTTCTATTGGTTGACCATCTACCTCTCTGGTTGTAGATGTCTGAAACTCCACCTGTTGAGGATAATGCTCCACCTGCTGGGGAGTACTATCCGGCTGCTGCTTGGTTACATTCTTCAACATTATCGATTCGTTGAAGGTAACATCTCTGCTAAAGATCACCTTTTTCATCTCCGGGCACCATAGGCGATATCCTTTTACTCCAGAAGATATCCCTACGAAAACAGCTTTTCTTGCCCTTGGATCCAGCTTTGATTCTTTCACGTGATAATAAGCAGCGGAACCGAACACACGTAAAGAATCATAATCATTTGCAGGTTTGCCAAACCATGCCGCCAAAGGTGTCTTGCCTTTAAGTGTAGTTGATGGTAGTCGATTGATTAGATGGCTCGCATATGTCACCGCTTCAGCCCAGAACTGCTTGCCCAAATTAGCATTGGACAACATACACCGAACTTTCTCTAATAAGGTTCGGTTCATCCGTTCAGCCACACCATTCTGTTGTGGCGTGTCCCGCACAGTGAAATGTCGGGAAATACCTTCCTTCTTGCACAAATCGAAAAAAGGGTCATTTCGATATTCCGTGCCGTTATCGGATCGAAGCACTTTAATCTTCCTCCCGGTCTGGTTCTCCATCATTTTCTTCCAAGCGAGGAATTTCCCGAATGCTTCATTTTTTGTTCGCATGGGATACACCCATACTCTCCGGGAAAAGTCATCAACAAACGTTACAAAATAATGGTTTCCTCCCAAAGAAGCCGTCTTGGTAGGTCCCCACACATCTGAGTGAATGTAATCCATAATGCCTTTAGTGTTATGGATTGCTGTTCCGAACTTCACCCGCGTTTGCTTTCCCAGAACACACTGCTCGCAAAATTCAAGTTTGCAAGTCTTTGCACCCTTTAATAATCCTTGCTTCGCCAGAGTCTGCAAGGATTTTTTCCCAGCATGCCCAAGCCTCATATGCCATAGTTTGGTCATCTCCTCTGCCTTGTTTGCTTCCGATATTGCTGCTGCAATGCCAACCACTGTATTTCCCTGGAAGTGGTATAAGTTATTTTTCCTTATACCTTTCATGACTACAAGTGCTCCCGAGATCACTTTCATAATCCCATTCTGAATGTTGATGGAGTGGCCTTTAGCTTCCAAGACTCCCACAGATATGAGATTCTTAGCAAATTTCGGTATATACCGAACTTCCGTCAGCACCTTGGTTGTTCCATCGTGGTTCTTCAGATATACTGAGCCGACTCCAGCTATCTGGCAATATCCGTTGTTGGCTAGGTAGACAACTCCACCGTCAACACTTTCAAGGTTGACAAACCACTCCTTCCTGGAACACATGTGGAATGAGCATCCTGAGTCTAGCAACCAGTCGTCAGTGCACGTCGTTACCGATGAGACACAGGCTAAAGAATACTCTGTCTCATCACTATCAGTAACACAAGCCTCTGCTACAGCTTTCCCCTTTTTCTTTTGCAGCTTCGGACAATCTCTCTTCCAATGTCCTTTCTCGTGACAAAAGATACATTCGTCTTTTGACACTCTCCCTCGCGACTTGGATCTGCCTCTTCTGTCCGGTTTGTACTTGTGGCTACGGCCTCGAACTGTATGGGCTTCACCAGTCGAACTCCTGTGTTCTAACTTATCCTTCTTTCTGATCTCGTTAGAATATAAGGCAGTGGTAACTTCTTTAAAGGAAATTGTTTCCTTTCCAGTCAGCATACTAACAATTATATGCTCGTATTCATCGGGGAGCGAAGCTAACAGTATCAGCGCCTTGTCAACGTCATCTATCTTCTCGTCGAGATTCAATAAATCGGTGACCAAAGAATCGAATCTTGTTATGTGTTCATTCATCGTGGTACCGGGCAAATACTGGAATCGATACAGCTTCGTCTTCATGTAGAGCTTGTTCTCCGTGCTCTTTTTCATGAATTTATCCTCCAGTTCTTTCCACAGTCTGTGCGCCATCGTCTCTCTCATAAGCGGATACTTCTGCTCCTTTGAGAGACATAGCCGAATTGTACCACACGCAAGACGGTTGATCCTCGTCCAGTCTTTATCATCAACACCATCTGGTTTGGTTTCTTCAAGTGCCCCATCCAGCTCCTGCTGGTACAAGATGTCCAACACCTCGCACTGCCACATACCAAAATTATTGGTACCGTCGAATTTTTCGACATCAAATTTGGCATTTGAAACCATCGTCCGTGATGACGATGTCACCAACGGCTTCGAATCTGAAGTTGACGTTTCACTGGACCTATCCGCCATTTCTGCTTCAAAGTTTAATTAATAGCTCACAAACGGTAGCTCAACCGAGATGCGTTTCTGATGTGGAAGATCAGCTTAGCTGCGACCACAGAGCATACTATGCAACCAAGGCTCTGATACCAATTGTTGTGGAAATCGGGTTAGTTTCTACCAAAATTATACCCGAATAATAGAGCAATTAATTAAACAATAAAGAGAACACCAAGATTTAACGAAGTTCGGCACAAATTTGCCTACGTCCTCCGGGCCCCACCGAATTATTATTTCACTATGAGGGAGAAATATTACAAAAGGGTTTTTGAAATAAATTCATGACAAACAAAACCCACTCGACAAGGGAGACTTACAAAAGCCTAAAAAGTTACACTCACTCACAAGGCAATTAATGCATTGAAACCAGGCTCTTGTGTTTTTTTTTACCTTTGCTGGGATGATATCTTCAAAGGAAGAACCCTGGTATTTATAGCCAAGGGTAGCCACACTGTCAGCGGAGAAATGAACAGAATGAAGCGAAATTTGTACAGTACAAACACGTTTAGCCAAATTTTTCAATAAATTTCAGCTACCATATTTAATGGGTGGGACCACCACCACTTCACAACATCCCATCATGAGACAAGGCTACTGTTCCGCACTTACGTTTGTATCAGATCGAGACCCGTCTGGAAAAGAATTAATGTAGTAGTTACATTATGCTTTTATTATAAAAGAAAGCACATTAAGTATATTAGGATGAAATTTTGCTTTCAAAAGCTTCGGAAGGCTAAGAGAGACCCTTTTTTTTTCCCTTATCTTTTTAGAAGCAACATAAGAACATGGACAAGCTATATTATATCTACAGAATAGATAATAAGATATCATTTTACGTTGTGATCCCGCCCCATGAAACAATGATCTTAAATTTTCTGTAGGTTTTAAATTTTTTCCTCTATTTTGGGCTTTTATGTCTTTTAGTTTGCTAAATGCTTGAACCAGATCAGCTTATTTTGGGCTTTTATGTCTTTTAGTTTGCTAAATGCTTGAACCAGATCAGTGTAAGCGAATGGATATAAGCAGCAATGATTGTACTGATCAAATCTTTTGAATCAAGCAGATATATTCAAGATTGATTTATCAGATGGGGCTGATTCAGACATCTGTAGACAAAGATCAGATTATGATTCAGCCATACTACAATTACAGTAGTTTTAGCTTCCACATGTGAAAATAAAGGAATTCCATATCATGACAGATGAGTAATTGAGATTTATCCCAATTCCCAACAGGACCTTACAGTCAGAGGAATCATGGGAAAAGTATAGACACAAGTCCCATGATTTTATTGCATCCCAGCTTTGTCACGAGGACGACCAGAAAGTGTGAAACCAAATGAGTTGACAAAAAAGGGATTTCTACGAGGCCCGGCCCTCCGAAGTAGAACTCAGATTCCTCCACGTAATCATACGCGAACATCACATTTCAACCAGTAGTCCCATGAAGGAGTCTCCATTTTTTTTGGTGTTTGCTTTCTCTCGCCATCTCTTTTCACATCTTGGTTGGGGTTCAACTATTGGATACATACATGGGAGTACACCATATTATTGAAAAGAAAAACTAGAACTAATATAATAAAAATCATGTGCAAAATGAAGACGGTAAAATTAAATAAAGTCGAGGTGGTAGGCGTACCTTAAGCCTCCTAACCACCACATGACCTTTTTGAAGAGTCTATTGGGAAAACGATCCGTTAACTGTCATTTTGTATCTAATAAGTGCAATGACCAAACTAGTAGTTTCCAACCATAACAACACAATGATGCATTTGAATTATATTTTAATTTCTTACAAATGTGACAAAAAACAATAAGATGTTATACATATGTGTTTATTTCCATGTACGAATGTGGAATCATGTGTTCATAGTGGGGATTTTTAAGTATCTTATAATGTTCATTGAGATAGACAAAATTTTGCGCCAAATGGGGGAGCGAAGAATGTGATGTGAAAATTAAGGAAGTTATATAGATGTATCATGAAACGGTTCTTTAAATTGATCTCATCACATTTTTTTTCTCTTCCCCTTGGGCTTAAAGTTGGTCTTCTAAATGCCCATTATTTCTGTTGAACTTTTCTCGATGCATGCATACCTTAACTTCCTAGAATACGTTTCATGTTTTACGCTTCCCGTTTGGTGCAAAATTTTGTCTTCCAAGTTCCAAAATTAATTAGAAATTACACTATCAAGTATCAACACATGAGCATGCACATTCCAAAATAAACCATCCATGCATATAGGAATAAGAACAAGAAACATCATCTATAAATTGATAATTACCAATTTCATTATTTAATTTCGTTAATTACCATTTATGTGATTAATTTCGTCAGTAAATTATTTTTAGGTTCCTATGGAAATTTCAACAAATTATTTTTAAAACTAAACTGAGCAAAGTCTAAGTTTTGTGTGGTAAAAACTAACATGGTAAAAGTCCAGTGACCTAAAAATAATTACTGAAATGCCCTTAGGATGAGATTGGTCGCAAATCGCAATAGGATTGATATATGATTGTTTGGGTAATTAACAAAATTAAAGGATAAAATTGATAATTATCAATAGTAGAGGATATTTCTGATTCTTATTCCCGTGCTTATATGTCTCATTATTTTTTTCTCATTACTAATTGACACAACAAACAATTTTCCTCACTCACATTATGTTATATATAAAGCCCTATTGCTTGAACTTCAAAAAAAAAAAAAAAAAGGAAAAAAAAAGAAAGAAAAGTCCGAAGCAAAAGAAAATTGAGAACGCATCATCAGAAGCATAATAAAACTTTGTTTGGACTTTGGATTGATGGATAATAAGTTATTTTTATTGAAAAATATTCGAATGAATTTTATGTGTAAGTGTTTTTGATATCGTTGGAAAAAAGGAAAGTACGGTCCGTGTTTTTTTAGAAAAAAATTCAAATCGGTCATTTTTTAAAATTTTTTTGCCCAATTGATCCGCTACATTGCCTAATTATATCTCAATCGATCTATCAAGCAATAATTATGCACTAATTACTGATGGTTTTTGCCAAAAGGCCCGTTTTCTTTTCAAAAATCTGAATTGGTTCGTTAGTAAATTTTTGCCCATTTTCATTTAGTCCAATTCACATTTTAAACCACTAATAACTCAAGTTTGCTATAAGTAAAAAAAATTTAAAATTTTGATATTTAAAAACTAAACGACGAGATGAATCTAATATGATTTAACTTGACTCATTTTAACTTGTATAACTATGTTTAAACTTTAAGTCAAAATATGTGTGTGAATATTAGCAAATTAGCCAATGTAGTTATTTAAAAAAAAAAAATAGAGAGAGTATATCAAATGGTCTTCATTTTCTGGAGAAACATAAAAAACTACCGAACTCTGAAAGAAAATCCACCGCGGTAGCTGCTGATCAGAACTCCGATGGCATCCGGTGAAGGTAATGCCCAATCCGATGCGAGAATGGGCTTAATTCGCACATAGGAGGGAGTCGTTTGACCTACGTTTTCCAAGAACAACATTTTGTAACCACAAAGAAACGACAATCATTCTTCCCACAACAATATTGGAGCTTACCTTCATTTCCATTCCGGATAGATTTAGCAACCTTTATCCCAACCCTTTCACCACATCTACAAAATGATATTCTTGGAAAACGTAGGTCAAGCGACTCCATCCTCGGTGTGAAGCTCGTTATCGCATCGAATTTGGCAGTACCTTCGCTAGATGCCATCGGAGTTTTAGTTAGCAGCAAACGCTGTGGATCTTTTTAGAGTTCGGTAGTTTTGGTGTTTCTTCAGAAAAAATAAAAACCAATTGCGATATACTCCCTCTGTATTTTTAATAACTATATTGGTTAAATTTGTTACTATTCACACATATACTTTGTGACTTAAAGTTTAAACATAGTTATAAAAGTTAAAATGAGCCAAGTTGGACTGCATGAAAGGGAAAAAGATTTACTAAGGGATTAATTTAGATTTTTGAAAAGAAAACGGACTGTTTTGACAAAAATTCCTGCCACATGAGTAACTAGTGCATAAATTAGTGATGATTGATGATTGACCGATTGTGACATAAATAGGCCAACTTGGTTCCCATGCTGGGAAAGGATGTGCTGGAACAATTCTCCACCATTAGATAGATTCTTGATCCAATGACTTATATTGATTTCAGGGATAATTTTGTCTTTTTCATGTATGTGCCTAAATACACAGTTTTATTCATGACTTATGTAATCATTACATTTTTTTTCTTTCTTGAATACCCACCTTTTCCTTGTATCGTAGTTATATATTTTTTCAAAAAAATGAGAAGAAATGTTGTTACAAAGTTTAAAATCATGAAACAGAATATGTGTATACATAATACAGAATGGCAAAACTCATGAAACAGAATGACAGAACGCATCAAACAGAATATTTAAAATCATTAAATACAATGCAAAAACTCATGAAACAGAATGTTTATACTCATAAAACAGAATGACAAAACTCATGAAACAGAATGTTTAAAATCATGAAACATAATGGTTGCTTTGATAATACAGAATGGTTGTAATTATCGACATAATGGTTGTAATATGAGACAGGATGTTGGACTTAGGAAAACAGAATGGTTGTAATATGAGACAGAATATTGGATTTAGGAAAACAGAATGATTGTTATATGGAATGGTTGTAATATGAGACAGAATGTTGAACTTATGTAAACAGAATGGTTATATGGAATGGTTGTAATATATATAAGACAGAATGTTGCACTTAAGAAAACAGAATGATTATTATACGAGAGAGAATATTTCACTCAATGCATTGTATAACATGGGGTTTTGCACGAAAATCTAGACCTTTTGTCAGATAATAATTACCTGCAAAAGTATAATAATTACCTGCAAAATCATAAATATACTAAAATAAAATAAATATAAATAAACACTATATATATGCAAATTACATTTATATCCTTATAAAATCAAAACCATCCATTTAATATAAAATAAGATTCAATGGTTAAGATTTAAAGCAGTATATACTGGAGAATGAACTCCCAGCACAAGAACCATACCGTAAATAGGCAATGTAGTGTGTCAATAGAGTAAAAGAATTTCAAAAAAAAAGGTCCGATTTAGATTTTTTGGAGGGATGTATTTGTAAAAATATTCATTTTACCTCTTTTTATAGAAACAGCCACACAGTACTTTTAAAAACTAAATTTACAAACACTATTTTCTACCACCACCAAAACCCTACGCGATGTCGAAGAAAGGCTTCCAACTACTGGGGAGGAGACTTGTGCTCACTTCTTCCATTGCCCACTACACTGCTGCAGGTACTCTCTCTCCATTTCCACCTACTCTTCTCCCTATCCATCGCTACTTTCGAGCTCACTCCGTAAATATCAGATCTTTGAGTGATGCACGTTTTCTGTTCGATGAAATGTCCCGGAAGAGAACTCTTCCTTCCGTGATCGAATTTACCAAAATCCTGTCGTCTGTTGTCAAAATGCAAGAATATTCTGCTGCGCTTTCCCTTTTCAATGATATGCGTTGCTTGCGAATTCCAATTAATGAATATACCATGAACATTGCCATCAATGCTTGTTGCTTATCTAACCGTACTGACTGTGGGTTCTCCATTCTGGGTTGCTTCTTTAAACTTGGTCATGTCCCTGACGAATATACCTTCAGTGCTTTGTTGAGAGGCTTGTTTCGAGAGGATAAGATTAGTGAGGCGCAGTTTCTGTTCAAGAAGGTATTGAGAGAAAGGTTGTGTGAGTTGACTGTGGTTTTTTATGGGTGCGTGATTGATGGACTTTGCAAGTCAGGCAACACTGCTATAGCCCTTGAACTTGTCAAGTTAATGGAAACAAATAAAAAAATTGGTGTTATGCCGAATGTGAATATCTATAACATGGCCATTCATGGTTTGTGTATAGATGGCGTGGTAGACTCCGCCTTGGAGATCTTCAATGAAATGCCTAGGAAAGGCATCCCTCCCGATATCGTCTCCTATAATACCTTGATTTTTGGGCTTTGCAACTTAAGTCGATGGGGCAAAATTCCAATGTTATTGAAGGAGATGATAGATAAAAAAATCTATCCTAATGTTGTTACATTTACTAACTTGATCGACGCCTTATGCAAGGAAGGACTGGTGGATAAGGCGGAGGATGTAATTGATAGTATGAAGGGGAGAAATGTGGATCTTGATGTGGTTTCCTATAGTGCTTTAATGGATGGATACTGTCTACAGGGTCGGGTGGGTGATGCTCAGAAGATCTTCGATTCAATGGTTTCTATGAACATCGTTCCTAATGTTTATAGCCACAATATTTTAATGCATGGAAATTTTAGGGCGAAGAAGTTTGGTCACACATTCCGTATATTTAAGGCGATGTTGCGTCGTCATTGTAAGCCAAATATAGTGACGTATACTATTATCTTAAAAGGGTTGTTTCAAATGGGCAAGTTTACCAGTGCACTACAACTTTTTGAAGAACTGCCACATCTTGGGGTTCAACCAGACTTCTATACTTTTTGTAATTTGTTGCATGGATTATGCCAACATGGCAATCTCCACCGTGCATTAGAGATTTTGGTTGCATTGGAACAAAAAGCACCATCCCTCCACATAAGTTACTACAACATCGTGATGAATGGATTGTGCAAAGTGAAGAAGGTTGATATGGCTCTGGCCATTTTCAAAGTTCTTGGTTCTAAAGGCTTGGAACCGAATGTTGTGACTTATAATATCTTGATACATGGATGTTGCTTGCAAGGGAAACTGAAGGAAGCTAAAGATCTTTTATTGAAAGTGAAGCGTGCTGAAGTAATGCCAGATCACATCACCTACAATACTCTGATCCGAGGAATATTGTTGCATGGCACATACTATGATGCAGCTGAAGTTGTTGAAGAGATGTACGCTGAAGGATTCTCGATTGACTCATATACAGTTTCCATGCTGCTTGGGTCGAGGAGGCTTCACCCTACTCTACTTAAAATTGCGCAAAAGTTTGGTCCGATTACATTTAAACAAAATTTTAGGGCAAAAGTACAAATTCCTCAATCATAATACAAAATGAGTCCCAGGGGAATATTGACTGTTTTGTTGGTGTTTCGTTTCCTTTTACATTAACAGGTATTATTAATTCAAAGGAAAATTAGAGTGCCTTTAACCTCTCATGTGGTGACTGATGGAACTGCTCTGTGTTCAATGGTATAATATTCTGCTGTGCATTTATCCCTGTCTTTTTAGTTATGATTGTGTGCAAATTGATATATAAATTAGTTGAAGTTCAACTCCTGTAATAGATTTGATAAATCAAATCTTTAGCCTAAGCACCTCTGTCACATTAATGTTTGTGAGGTTTATAGAAGCAGGGTGATAGATATATTCCATTTTGATGCAACACCATATTGACATTTTCGTTCAGGAAAGGTACATCTTATGTAAAATTGGGTAGGCATGGAACTGGCTCAAAGACATGCTCAGGACCTTGACTGTACATCTGTGTAAGGTGTGCTTCAAGCATAGGAGTCTATTTTTCATTTTGTTTTCTTATATTTCTAGAAGCAACATAAGAAGATGGACGAGAGCTATATCTACATCTACACAACAGATATAAGATATATCAGTTTACGTTGTAATGCCATCCGAAGCAACAATGACCTCAAATACAGAAACTCCACATACCAGTTGCAGAGGAAGATGGGCTGAGAGTCGTCGGCGCTACTGCTAGTTTCACTTCCACTATCAATTCCAAAATCTTTAAGGAATCTTGCAACCATCAAACCATGTAAATGGGAGCTTTAATATCATTTGTGTTGTTGTTGTTGTTGTTGTTGTTGTTGTGTGTGTGGCATTCATTGTTTTCTTCTGCTAACCAATTTTAATAATTGAATTCCATGAAGGGAGATTGATAACAAGGTTAAGAAGGTACAAGACGTGCATCCACGATTACCTGAAGCCTCCCAGACCCAGTCCTCTCTGGTTTTTCTGATTGGTACCTGCATTTTCATTTTCATTTTCTTTCTTTTCCTCTTCATACCACAATATGTTTTCCATTTATATAAGACGAATTAGGGTGCGTTTTAGGGACAAAATTCACAATTATTACTTGGAGGGGAATCAGAATTAGCGCACGCCCTCTATCACTCCGCATCATCTATCAGCAATGGAAAAATAATTAAATTCTGCCAACATAGAACTAAAATTGAAAAATGAGATGAGAATAATTACCATAATTTGTAATGAAGTTTTTTTTTGTGTTCATGCATAGGATGAAATGGTTTATTGGGGGACCCTAATATCAAGGATGCTGCCATTTTGGAGCAATAATTGGGATGGCTTTGCTCAGATTGGAAGGTAACAGAAATCAGGCTTCCAACTTCAGTTTTGCCCCCAAACTGAATGAATGAATGACAATGATACAGTTCCATTGAGTTGCACATCAGGATTGAAGAAATTACATCCAAGTTTCCTTGAGTTTATTTCTCCGATAAATACAAATGGATAAATTGGTCTGCTCAGTGCTCACAATTTTCCAATTTAACTAGAAACGACAGACACCAAAAAATAATCCCAAATTTTGACCCAAACTTCTTTCCATACGTAGTTCAATTTGCCCATATGTATTTAAATAGAAACCTGAATGAAAATATAGATTTTTTTAAAATTCAATAATTGATTTAAATTTTTTTCCAAGAAAAAAAAATTAGCTATATAAATGTACACTTTGAAATATTTCAGGTATAAAAAAAAGCCCTTATTTGAACATTTTTTTTTTTTTGAAAGCTTATTTGAAATTTTTTTTTTCTCCAAGCTACACAAATTACAAAAAGGATAAAGGGGAGAGATAAGTGGTCATGTGTGAATCGAACTATCATTCTATTGTTGGAAGGCAGGGGAAATGCCCACTAGAATCAAGTTTCATTCCCAACTTATTTGAACTCATTTGATACTTATAAGAAGATTTATTTTATTTTCTCAAAAAAGTATGTAACTTTAAAAGTGCGTGTGGTAGGAAAAAAAATGAACCTAGAGAAATGGAATTGGGCTCATTTCCCGTGTTCGTTTGGGCCAGAGATTTCAAACTTAAGAATTGGTTCAATTCTCAATCTCGGATTTCCATTCTCTGCCAGAAAGAGAGAAATGGCGAGATTTGGTGACTAGGGCAACTGAAACACAAAAAATCAATTATCGCTCCTCGCTCCCATTCCCACGTTCGCCCCAGCAGCACCTTCTGTCGTTGTCTTTCTCAACTTGGGAATGCATTTGTTTTGAGATAGTTATTGTAAGGGAAAACCCCAGCCAGTACCCCTTCCCAAACTTCTTTTGAGTCAAAGCCCCACATTTGCAAACATTAAAGTTTAGGCCCTGCATAATTAGAAAACTTAACTAAAACCAAACACAAACTTAATTAAGAGAAAAAGTGAGAAATTACCCAATTGCCCTCTCATTGAGAATATACCCAAATACCCCCAATTTTCCTAAATTCCCTCCTGAACTTGGTAAACTCATACTCATAAACTTGGTAAAGAACATAATGTTGAACTTGGTAAAGCACATTCTCTTAAACTTGGTAAACCTCATTGTAATGAATTTGTTTGTTCAGATTCCAATGAAATTGGTACAACACGTACTTCAGAACTTGGTAAATTCATACATATAAATTTGGCAAAGCACATTTTCATGAACTTGGTAAACCTCATACTAATAACCTGGTATTTGGTATAAATAAGATTGGCACTATACTTGATTAATTTTAAGGGACTTGGTAAACAAATTGAAAGAAACTTGGTAACAATAACTGTATGCTTTGGTAATGATATATGTAGAGAACTTGGTACAAAGATGATGCAGAAGCATGGACGGTCACGTGGACGGTCCTTGTGTAAAGTCTCAAGACCGTGGCAAACACAATAAAATTCCAGTGAACAGCACACAGTCAAAGGACGATTATCATGGACCGTCCCATTGACCGTCCCTTGTTTTAGTGAAAAACAAAGGATGGTGGGACGGACCTTCGGTGGACGGCTCCGATGTGCCGTGATGTTTGTGGTAAACCACATAAGGACAGCATGATAAAATACACAATAATCACTTGGTAAAGCATATACCGATGAACTTAGTAAAGCACATACCAATGAACATGCACATACTTATGAACCTGGTAAAGCACATACTAATGTACTTGGTAAACCACATTCTAATAAACTTGGTAAACCTCATAATAAAGAATTTGGTAAATAATTTTAAAAAGCACATACTAAAGAACGTGGTAAAATACACAATAAACACTTCGTAAAGTATACTTTGAACTTGGTAAAGCACATACTAATTAACTTGGTAAAGCATATAAAATTGAACTTGGTAAATTACATACATATGAACTTGGTAAAAGATTATTATAATCTTGGTGGACCTCATAAAAATGAACTTGGTAGCACATACTAAATTTATTTTCTTTTTATTTATATAGTATAAGTATATACATATTGCATTCTTATTATATAATTCAATTTATTTTCTATTTAAAATAAGTTGAGATATTAAATTATAAAATTTGATTAACTTTAGCTTCATTTGAAAATAATTTGAATATTATTTTTTCTTATTTTCTAGGGGTTTAGGAATTTTATGACTGTATCGTTTGAAAGTTTTTAAAATTGTAGGGTTTAGGGTTTTCTAGAGAAATGTTTGGTAAGCAGTGGATCAAGATTTTGGTAAGTTTATCCTAGACCAATGGTATGCTATGTACAGTAAATGTGGTAAATCACATAAGTGAACGTGGTAAGTTTATTCGTTGAAAACCGATGTCACTAATACATCTAAATTAATGTAGAATTATCTTATTATCTTAAGTCATAAAGATTGTGACGTAAGTGTAATTACCATGAATCATATGGTATGTATATACTCCAATGAGGCATATATATATATATGTTCGCATCTCACATTGCATTCATTACTAGAAGCATCCATGTGCTTGTTAGTAAGTTCCAAATATGTATTTGTCTATCATGATTATAATCCAATTGTATTTTACTATCGTAATGACGACGTGAAATATTATTTTAGGGATCATGCTAAATTACTTGATCAACGTCATTTCGAACTCGTTCGTTATTCCCCATCTATTTTTATATGTTTCACTAAATTGTCCCAATGAGGTTCGTCTTTACCCGTAGATTTTTTCGACAGTCTATCGTTACGTGGTAAGCTCTCATTGGAGTAATCTATCATGATTTCTTAGTTATTGCTATACACGAATGTAAAAAGTAAATATTCTTTAACGTGGTAACTAAACTCCATGAACTTGGTAACCATGAACAAGAAAAAATGGTAAAGAATTTTACTGAAACGGTAATGCCTAATGAATCTTTTGGTAAAGAATAAATCGAAAGGGGTATGAGAGTGGAGGATGGTACAATGCACGGTTGTAACATGCCGTTCATTGACCGTCCATATTCCATACACAAGTTTCATATATTATGGTAACAGATTGGCATTTTACCGGGTAAATAGTGTGCATACATATGGTAATGTAGTATAAAATAATTAAATGCCCGATATAATTGAATTTTAGTTTTCTATTTGATAGAATAGAATTTATTTTCAAACATGTAATTATTCTAACTTCAATTAACAGACTTTTTTATTTTTAAAAATTTTATTAGATTATATATTTTTTTATTTAATATTATTATCAATGGTAATTTTTGAATATAGTATTTATTTTATTTTATTCGAACTTCAAGGTGGTAAGGATTTACATATGGAGGTGGTAAATTTTATTGTATACATGGTATATATTTTTGCTCTAATGTGGTAATTTAACCCCTTACTTTCAAACAGAACATATGGAACGGCGTCAGAACGTTCTCTCGTGGCCGTCCTTTAGTCTCCAGGACCGTCCTACAGATTTAACCAAAATTGTGAATTAGCACAATACACCAAATAGGTTATACCATAAGTACATTTACCAAATTTTACTAAGTTTTATGTTGTCATTTACCAAGTATCTACTTTGTATTTTACCAATGTTTTAGTTGTAGTTTACAAATTTTTTGAGTTACTGTTTTGCTAAGTTTTAGATTTGTGGTTTTACCAAGTTTAAGCTTGTGTTTTACCAAGTAATAAATATGTGGTTTTACCAAGTTCAAGCTTTTCTTTACCAAGTTTTAAGTTATCCTTTCCCAAGTATTACATATGTACTTTGGCACGGTGCTAGGGACGCCATTCATAACCCATTCTTAAGTCTCCAGGACTGTCCTTCATATTTAACCAAGACTGATGAATTAGCACAATACACCAAATTCTTATACCATAAGTACATTTACTAAATTTTACTAAGTTTTATGTTTCTCATAACCAAGTATTTGTTTGTATTTTACCAACATTTAACTATGGGTTACCAAGTTTAAGTTTATGGTTTACCAAGTTATGAATTACGGTTTTACCAAGTTTTAGATTTTGTGTTTTACCAAGTTATAAGTTTGTGATTTTACCAAGTTCAAGTTTTTCTTTACCAAGTTTTAAGTTAGTTTTTACCAAGCATTTCGTTTAGCAACAAAAATTGAGAATATATGTGAAATGAGTAAAAAAATTGTGGTAACTAAATCATTAAAAGTGTTGTAATCAACAAAGTGAAAACTTGGTAACCACTTGCTGCAGTTTGTGGTAAATAAGTTGGAGACAAACAAATATATTGGGATGGTCATTGGGACGGTCCTGATGACCATGGGGACCGTCCAAGACATTATGTCCACTTCAGAATGTATGGGACGGTCCTGGTGTCCATGGGACCGTCCCACTGATCGTCCCCTCCACCGTCCTCTTATTAAAGTTGCAGTAAAATAAGGTATTGCCACAATGAAATATTATTGGATACATTTTTTTTACTTGGTTGTTTACTACACATTTAAAATCCAACATCATAAAACCATCTACCATCACATACAACCAAAATCCAATTTCTCTAACATACACCTATTAATAAACAACGAAAAACCATCATTCAACATACATTCTCAACATCTAATTATCTAAACCACATTATTCTATCAACTTTTTTTTTATCACCAATCAACAACTACAAAACCAATCAAACAAACACAATCAACCATTAATCATCTCAAATTAAATGTAACAAACATTCATCAAAATTCCACCAATGTTTCATTACACAACTTAAAACTATTGCATTCTACATGTAAACATTGCAAACACTAATATTCTTTCAATTTTTTCTCGCCAACCCATTGTCATATACTTTCAAATCACTCAAAAATATTGCATTCTACTACCAAATATTGCATAACATTAATATGCATCAATTAAAACAACAATGTATCTTAAAATTGAATATTTTAAACAATGATATTTATTCTAACATTTCATCGAACACATTGTGCTCACGAATTTACAAGCATTCATTAACAACACTCCCCACTCAATTTCAACAAATTAAAGAAACTTCATTACATAGCCCAAAAAAAGAAACAATTCCAAATAATAATTTAAATCTTAAAATTAAACCTTACACATAACCTAACATAATATCATTTTCAACCAACAAAAACCACAAAAATGATTGAAATTTCCCATTACGCGGATTGGTATGCTCGGTCTCTTCTGATTGTTGTGCCTTCCTCTTGAATGACATTATTGCTTCTAATATTTGGGAATTGCAGTTGAATGCCTCCTCTTCGTCCTCTAGGGTTTGAACAACAACAACTTCAAAATGCTCACACTTCTCTTCCTCCTCTTCGTTCGTCCTGTAGGGTGTGAGAGCGGGATTAGGGCTCGCCTCCCTTCCTTTCTTCTTCTTTTGGTGTTGCTTAGTTCTCCTCCACTCTTGACTGCTCTCTCTCGTTCCTCCTCTTCGTTCGTCCTCTCTGTCTTTTCTCCTGCTCTCTCTCGGCTCTCTTATCTTGTTTTGAATTAATTAAGATGGTTAGATTGTTAATTACCTCGGTAAGGAATTTATGGGGGTGTAATATGGAGTCAAAATAGGTGATAGGGTGCAAAGTGAAAGAAAAATGGGTATGGGGCGTTTACCAAATGAAAGTTTTGCCAATAGGTACTGGGCTCATATTTTCCGTTATTGTAATGGCCCGACTTACTTATATTTGGACTGTGAAATTTATCTTAGTATGGATTGAGTTCAGCCCATTTGAAGGTGTGGCCCAAATGAGTTATTAAAGCATTTGGGGGGCCATTTGTCAATTTTAGAATTTTGAAAGAACCGGAACGGAAGAAAGAGTAGAAGCCGACGGTTTTGAAGAGAAGGAGAAGAAGAAATACTTGGTTCGAATCATCGCGTTTCCTTGGTGATCGACTAATCGGCTTGTTGTAAGTAGTTCCTCTCGTTGTTCTCTTCGCATTGATTTTTAGTTTGCTCGAATTGGTGGTGATTTGGAGAGGTTTTGTAAATGTTAGGTTTTGGTGTTGTTTTGTTGGATTTTGATCAATTGAGGCTTGGATTGGACGAACCGGAGGTGGATTGTTGTTGGAAGATATCAGGCAAGGGATTATATTGCTTAAATTACATGTTTGGGGGGTATTGGGAGGTCGGATTCCAGCAAAATCGCCGGACATGGCTCAACAGCGTCGGAAAGTGCTTACAGGCCCAGACGGGGCGCCTAAATGTGGTCTGAGGCACCACACTGGCGCCTCCTGTGCCACATATGCACCCGAACAACCCACAAACTTGAATCGGCTCTAACTTACACGTTTCTAATCCGATTTTCGCAAACAATATATGAATCTGACCCTACACTAAACAAGGATTTCAAATATGCAATCGGGATTTAGAGATAATGACTCCTTCAGAAGTTGAAAATAGGAAATATAGCCCAGGGTGTCACCTGCGCGCCCGATTCGCTGTTTTCTTCCGTTTTTACGTTCCCTTTCGTGTTTTTCTCGCTTATTACTCGTTCCTATGCCTCGAGTTATGTTATAACTTGCCTAAAAAATTTTGACCCACATTATTAATGATTCATGGAATGATTGTGTAACCCGTGGGGGTTGTTGAATTGCTTTGAGGAATCGCTGAATTACGATATCGTTAATTATGCGTGGATTAATGGATCAAATCATTAATGCCTTAGCCTAGGGATTTTGTATTAGATGTTTTATCGTGGAGAAACATGTGAACCTAGTGATTAGGTGTTGGATTATTTGGCATGTTGTATTTGCATGATATTGCATTGGAATTGACGGTTATGAACCTAATGGGTGGTTATAATGACTTATTTGGTCGGGCAGCCTTCACCAGTATTGTTGAGTCCCGATGGCCCCATGGGGTGGTTGATTGGCTGTGATGCCTGGATTATTGGTTGTTATGCCTGTGCTATGATTGATCTGGTAGCCTTCACAGGTGTTGTTGAATCCCGATGACCATGCGGGGTGTATGATATGGCTGTTATTGCCTGCGATATTGGCTTTTATGCCTGAGATTTAGCTGTTATGCCTGTGATTTGGCTATTATGCCTGTGATTGAGCTGTGATGCCGGTGGTCCTTGCGGGGATGGTGTATGTTACCCTGTAACGGGTTGGAGTTGATGTTATCCTCACCCACGGGTTTTGATAATGGCCAGAAATGACCATTATTTTCAATCCATTTCCGTGTCTGAAACGGGCATTTGATCGCATTCCGGTCTTATATTAAATAAGAAAGCAGTTGAATTGGACTGATTTATGCATAATTGTAAAAATATTGAGCTGGTATGAAAAATGCATAAATATGTAATTTTATTACATATTTATGTTAGAAAAATCCAAAAACATGAGAAAAAGAAAAGAAAAGAAAAAGAAAACAAAAAGATGGGCAAAAGAATAAGCAAGCCCACAAAAATACAAAAAGATGGGAAAAGATAGATAAGCCCACAAAAAGAACAACTTCGGCCCATCTGGCCCATTCAGCTCAGTCTGGGAACATCCAGTCGAGGAACCCCGGTCGAGGACCATGGCTCCGCGACACAGGAGGTATTAGCGACCCAGCATGCAACACAAAGAAGAGACCAGTCTGGGAGCATCCAGTCGACGAACCCCGGTCGAGGAACATGGTTGCGCGACACGACCAAGGTTCCGTGCCACAAACACCTTGGAGGCCAAGCCACGCCCCAGTCGAGGAACTCCGGTCGCGGTCCATGCTTTAGCGACACAGGAGGGATTAGCGACCCAGCATGCAACATAAAGAAGAGACCAGCCTGGGAACATCCAGTCGAGGAAGATGGTTCCGCGACACGACCAAGGTTCCGCGCCACCAACACCTTGGAGGCCAAGCCACGCCCCCAGTCGAGGAACCCCGGTCGCGGTCCATGCCTTAGCGACACAGACGCACCAATAGAGACACAAGACCCAGTCGAGAAGCCTTGCCACATGCAGCCCTGTCCCGCGACACAAGGTGATTCCGCGACAAGTTGTGATGTGTGTGATGTCTTGAGACACAGTGGCCTCAGATCAAGGCCCATGGGCCTAGGGTTTCACTTCTATAAATATGAGGTGATTCCTTTGAGCTAAGGGTTAGAAAATTCATTCCCTTGAAGACACAATTTGGAGAATTTCTCTAGGTAGTTCTTAGTTTAGGTTTATTTTTTTGTATTATTTAGTTTTTGCATTAAGCTTAGTTTAGATCAGTTTTGATCTATGTTCTTGTTTTAAATAGCATAGGTAGCCACTGTTCACAGTTTTATTTTTGTTGTTAAGCTTGATTTTAGGGTTTGTATTACCCAAATGATGGGTACTAACAAACTATTTAATAAAATGGGAAAATATTCACCAAGTTGTGTCCCAAAACCATGAAATGGGTCTCACAACCCATGGATTTACTGCTTTCCTTTTCATTTATGGGTCATTTGACCTTTGGTCCCTCTTTTTACGCTTACTGTTCTTATTTTCCTGGATAATGTTTCATGCTTACATGTGATCAGCCCTAGATTAGGTTGTGCTTAACTTTTAAATCCTGTTTTGAGTAGATTTAATTCTGTCCCAGCATGTTCTTGTAGATTTTAAATTCTGTTCGGTTTAGTTTAGTTTAGAATAACTTTTTAATCCGAAATAGGGTGAGATCACACTGTTTGCATGCTACTGTTCAACTTTGCTTTTGCTGACTTGGGGTCCTGAACCACCCATGTCGCTAACCAACTCCTGTCGCTAAGCCACGTTTGGCGACAGGAGAGTGTTCCGCGACATGAATGTCTAAGGACACTTGTCTTCATAATTCGAAAACCCTTGGTCGCTAAACACCCTGTCGCGGACCCACGGTCCTCGACTCAACCTTGCTTAGCGACCAGGAACCAAACTCTTGTTATTATCCTCTGCATGGCTCCTGTCGCAGAACACCCTTGTCGCGGACCCATGATCCGCGACTCAACTTTTATTCCGAGACAGGAAATTATGCCCTGTATTATTTTGAAACCTATTCGCTAAACATCTTGTCGCGGAGCCATGCCCCGCGACACAGTTCCAGATTAGCGACTGGGAACCAAAACACTTAGAAATTTTACAGACAACCCTGTGTCGCTAGACCTCCTGTCGCGGACCCACGGTCCGCGACACAACTTTTGCTTAGCGACACAGGATGAAACTCTGCCCAAATTTCTGTAAACCTGTCAAGGCACCCATGTCGCGGGTCTAGGCTCGTGACACAATTTATGGTATCTCGACAGAATCCTCTTCTCTATTTAATCCTAAAATTCTGATCTTCTATCCTCCATTATATTGCAAAAACTCACATCTGAATCCCACGGATTAAGATGTAATACCCTAGAATTGCAATATACGACGTTATGCTGCTAAAATTTTGATTCTCCATTTCCCATCTGTTAATTAATTGAAACCTCTAGTCACTAATGATTGATGATTCTGATTAGCAATAATTAAATCACTAATTGTTGTGATTAAAGGACCTTTGTTCAATTGTCATTAAAACATTTTTCTATAAACAAAATCATGATGCCTTAAACAGATAATCCGGACTGTAATTAATTACGGTAGGAGGGATTATTTAAGCCATCAATTATGGATTGATTCCATAACCTTGCATGAGAAACCAATGTCTCTCATGCAAGCTCTTCTCTTTATTTCATTTTATTTTGTCTTTTGCGTATTGTGTGTAACAATTAGTAAAGAATACATCAGACTAATGTTGGCAGGTATTCCCTCACGGATAACTAGCTCGTATTCTGGGTATTAGTTACAAAGTGTTATTTTGCATGGTCTGGATGGCAGTCAGTGGAAGCCTTGGCGGTTCGTCCATCCGGGACTATAATAGTTGCTCAACTGATTCCCATCCGGATACAGTTTTATTTTATTTATCTTAATTTCCAAACCCAAATTCCAATCTGTAATAAAACTCTGCTAATGTCTGTCAACATTAGCTGATAAGTACTGCAGAGAGGAAGCATGTAGGTTTTTCTCTGAATTCACAGACAGTAGGGGCCCAACTGGTAGCGACACTGCCATTTTAGGGTTTCACCTGTCTAAATTCGCTCCATCCGAGTAATTGGGAAATTGGACAGTAGATGTTTACAGTCCACCCGATTATTCTGCCTTTACTTTGGTCTCCTGACCACTTCATATCTGTGTTTCACTTTCTAGACCCGCCCCTATATTTTGGGTCAATTAATTTTGCACTTCCATATATCCGTATGCATGCTAATATTACATACTATTGTGGTCTACAATATTTTGGGATCCTTCCCTTGGACAATAGAAGCCTAGACCTAAAACAGATATTGCATATTAAATTTCTGATAAAAACTCCTTTATAAAACCCGGATCTGAGCAAGGGATAAATTCTTCAGTTATGACTAATTCATATTCTATCAAGGGTTGATTTTGGGAAATTAGAAGCAGAGTCAGCGATTAGGTCTCATCTAGACTGAAAGGATCTGTGTTTTAATTGAGAATCTAGTACCTGTTTAGGGAATGATTTTCAGATTCATTATTTTCCAAAATTGCTGTGTGTTGGGAATCTTGTATTAAATATCACACTGAGATGGGGTCCACTTGGATTCAAATACGGTGTGATAGATAATTCTAGAGGAACAATACATAGGCCTTGGTTATTTTCTGAGATAGGCTTGAGTTTTCTATTAACTGCTATCATCTTCTGCCAAAGCCTGTTCTTGAGTCCTGAGTGAGTACATCCAGAATGAACTAATTTATTAATTCATTTCATTAGTTTGTACCTCATAACCACCCGGAAGGAAGTGAACACTCCGAGCGGTTCACCAAGATCCGGGAATTCTTGATCCACATCCAGTTATTCTGACAGGGGGCTTTCTTTTACTACCAGGGTCAGACCTTCAAAACCTCCGAGTGATATGATTTTAAATGCTTTCTTTACTGCTTTCTTTAAATGCTTTCGTTAGAGGTCACTCGGTTGTATTGAGAGTTGCGTAACTGTTACTAGGATTGATAGTTAAGGGATAGTTCAGGCTTAATTAGAATCTTTGGGTGTGACATGGGAGAATGATAGTAGTACTTGGCATTTCAATAAATGATTTGTCAGGTGTTGCTCAACCACCACAGATGAAATAACATACCCTGGCCGGGGCAGTTACAAATCTGTGGTATCTTAGAATTTGCGGTCTTAAGAACATGTAAACTCATGCTGTAAGTACCTGTCTGTTAAAGGGAACGCCGTACTGAGAGCATGAGAATTAGCTATCTGATAGGATTATCCCAAACAAAGATCTGTGTATAAAAATGGAAGTTTAATACTGCCTCATCTAAATCTTGTCCAATTTTTATTCTTTTCTTCCTGTCCCTTCTGTCTACATTGTAATTCAGTTTCATAGCTAGCATAGTGTAAATTTTCACTGCTTTCATAGGTAGTATTTATCGCATTTTCTAGAATAACTTTACCCGCTTTCTAGAATAGACTTAATTGCTTTGTAGAATAGATTTAAGAGCTTTCATACTCTAATTTAAATTCATGATTAGTAGATGTTAATCACTTTTCAAACCAATTGGAGCAATACGAATGGAAAATCTAGTAAAACGACGTGGGCCCTGCTTCTATCGCACATCCTCCAGTGAACGATCCGGTCTTACTATAAATTACTGCAATTTTTGACACCGTGCGCTTTCGGGCCACACTTTCTTAACACGAGTAATAAAAACGTGACAACCTATAAATATATCCCTAATCCCAACTCCGCAATCATAAATGATTTTCAATTAAATAAAAATCAAGACCGGGGTTTTATTATTTCGAAAATACTCGTGTGGAAAATTGTCAAAAGTTTCATGGCGCCGTTGCCGGGAAGGATGCAGCGCCGTTTTATTAGAGAATTACATTCCTCATTACTCCTAGTTAGCTTATACATATAAATATAAATATTCACCCCGAAACCGATTCTAACCTGGGGAATATGCAGGTACCGTCATTATTGAAGTCGTTGTTCTATGCAAAGGAGGAAGCAGACGCCAGCCGAAATCCCGTATAACGCAGAAATAGAAAAGACAGCTCGACGTCTTAGGGCGGAGACTAAACGAAGACGGGAACGGGAAAGACAGGCACTACTTTCACCAAGCACCAGTAGCGACATCTCTGATATGGCCAACCCTGACCTTCCCCCAATCATTCCACTCAATCCACCACTTCACAACATCGAGGAAGACCCCAAGGATGCTGATAACGATGATTTGGATGATCCCCCTCCTCAGATCATACAAGGAGGCGGGAACCCACCAAACATTGAACAACAACACTTCGAGGCACCTCCTCCCAACCAGAACCCCCAAAACCCACCAAATAACCAAAACCACCAAAACTTCCAAAACCAGCAAAATCAGCAGTACCAGAATCCTCATCAGAATCCCCCAAATCTTAATGACTTCAATGATCCGAGGAACTACTATATGCATCAGAACTACTACCCACAGCAGTATCAAGGAGGGGTTGAGAACAATCAACAAGCAGCAGCCGCTGATTACATGCAGCCAATCTTGGAGCCATATTTGAACATTCCTGGACAAGCTCCATTCTTGGCCAGGAATTTCGATTTGAAGCCGGCCCTCATCAATCTAGTTCAGAGCAACTAGTTCGCAGGGGCAAGTCATGAAGATCCCCATGATCATTTGCAGACTTTCCTAGAATTGTGTGATACGATCAAGAACCAGAATGTATCTGCTAACACCATTCGATTAAGGCTGTTTCCTTTTTCTCTGACTAGCGGAGCAAGAACATGGTATAAATCACTGCCCGTGAATCAGAAGTCTACATGGGAGGACGTGATCAGAAATTTCCTGACAAAGTACTTCCCGGAATCCAAGGTGGATGAATGCCGCTCTAAGATTGCGGAATTCAAGATGAAGCCAGACGAGTCCCTGTATGATGCAAATGAACGGTTCTTCAACTTGCTCAGGAAATGCCCCCAGCATGGTTTCCATGATTGGGAGAAATTGAGAAAGTTTTATAGTGGTTTGACCCCAGCATGGAAGAACATGCTTGATGCTGCCGGCGGTCAACACCTGCTATACATTCCCATGGATCAAGCTTGGGCCAAGATTGAAGCAATGAGTGTAAACAGATCTGTTCTTACTGATGATGTTAATTCCCCTCCCCCTCGTGGTTTGTGTGCTGTAGGTACAACAGAGAGATCAGATATTGAAAAGCTGCAAGAGCAGGTGGCAGCATTGTCTGTTAATCAGGGAGCTGGGAGCTCCACTCAAGGGCAGCAAACAGATGTAATTTGTGGACTGTGTCAAGGTGCTCACGCAACTGACACATGCGAATAGATTACAGCTGAAAGCTGTAACTTTGCAGGGGCTTTCCCAAACAGGCACCCAAACTTGTCATACTCAAACAACAATGCCCTTAACTCCCACCTCTTGAACAAACCACAACAGCAGCAATTCAATCCTCAGCAGAACCAAGGATTCAATCAGAACAGGGGACAGAATTTTCAGAACCCAGGTTTCCAACCCCAGATCCAACAGAGGCCCCCTCAAAATTTCCAACAGCCCACCCAGAACTTCCAAAATTTTCAGCCCCAAAACTTCCAGCCTCAATTCATCCCGAACCAAGGCCAATGGAACCAAAACCAGAATCAGAATCAAAATCAAAAGCCCCCTTCAAGGCTGGAAAATTTGATGACTGATTTTATTACTAGCCAGAAGGAGATTAACACTCAGCTGCAGGCTTCCATCAGAAATGTGGAGACCCAAGTGACTCAAATGGCTAATGAAATGCAGAAAAAGGATAAAGGAACGTTGCCAAGCACTGCGGAAAAGAACCCGCAATGCAAAGCAATAACCTTGAAATCTGGGAAGACACTGGCTGGACCAAGGGGAGTGGATGCTGGAAACACTCATGAGGAAGATGATGATCCTGTTGACAATGCTGATGAGGAAGCAATGGATGAACAAAAGGAAGCCGAACAGCAGACTGACGCTGCAAAAAGGACGGCAAAAACAGAAAACGGTAATGGTGAAGGTACAACCTCTAACCATCTGCCACCAAAACATGATAACAAAAACAAGTTCATGCCTAGGGTTCCTTACCCAGCTAGACTTAAAAATAAGCAACAAGATCTGAAGTTTGGAAAATTTCTGAAAAGACTGCGGGAAGTTGAGATTACCATTCCTTTGATAGAAATGATCTCTGAAATGCCAGTCTATGCTAAGTTCTTGAAAGAAATGATTTCAGGAAAGAGACAGGTTGAGCAGGACGAATTGGTGGTACTCAACAGCACTTGCAGTGCTATCATTCAGAAGAAGCTGCCGGAAAAGAAAGAGGATCTCGGATGCTATACATTGCCGATTCGGATTGGCCAGAACAACGCCGGAAAAGGACTGTGTGACCTCGGCTCCAGCATTAACGTATGCCATTAACCATGGCTAAACGTCTTAAGCTTGGAGTAGTTGAACCAGTCAAAATGAGGCTCCAGCTCGCACATAGGTCAATTACAAAGCCAATCGGGATCTTGATAGATGTGATAATCAAAGCAGGCAATACTCCGTTCCCAGTAGATTTCATCATTCTGGACATCGAGGAGGACTCCGACATGCCTCTCATCTTAGGCAGGCCGTTCTTGGCCACATGCGGAGCACTGATTGATGCTAAATCCGGAAGGGTGTCACTCCGCGTTGATGGGGATGAAGTCATATTTGACATGGAGCAACTGCAGAAATTTCCGAACGACAGTTCTTGTTTTTCTTTTGATGATGTAATAGTTGGGAAAGAGCTAGACTCTGGAAACAATGATGAAATGATGCTGTATGAACCTTCAAAGCAGGTACTGAAGCCTGCTGGTGCTGAGCCAAAGGAACAGTGCAGCGCCGTCCAATTTGAGGATCCCGAGTCCGGGGACCTTGAAGCATATGACGGTGCTGATTTCACTGCACAGGGGAATGATGGCACCGAAGAGGAAGAAGAGGATCCTGTACTGATGCAGGGTCCCGAAGGTAAATCTGATCTCCCACTACCCAATTCTCGCAAATTACTCCCTTCCGTTGAATGCCCACCAGAGCTTGAACTTAAAACATTACCCGATCATCTCAAGTACGCATTTCTCGCAGAACATAAAAAATTACTTGTGATTGTTTCGGCTAAGCTCTCCCAAGAGCAAGAAAATGCTCTGGTGGTCGTTCTTAAGAAACATGTACATGCAATAGGTTGGACCATTTCTGATATAAAAGGAATAAGCCCTTCTATTTGCATGCACAGGATTTTAATGGAAGAAGAGTATAAACCCTCCCGTCAGCCTCAGAGGCGTTTGAACCCCCTCATGCAAGAAGTGGTAAGAAAGGAGGTTATCAAGCTCTTAGATGCTGGTATAATCTATCCTATATCTGACAGCAAATGGGTTAGCCCAGTGCAGGTCATGCCAAAACGATGAGGGATGTGCATAACCAAGAATGACCATTTTCCATTGCCTTTTATTGATCAAATGCTTGAGAGGTTGGCAGGGAGAGAATTTTATTGCTTTTTGGATGGTTATTCTGGGTATAATCAGATTGTTATTTCAAGCGAAGACCATGAAAAAATAACTTTTACTTGCCCTTATGGCATTTTTGCCTACAGGCGCATGCCATTTGGTCTTTGCAATGCACCTGCTACTTTTCAAAGATGCATGATGTCTATATTCTCTGAATTTATCGAAAAATGCATTGAGGTCTTCATGGATGACTTCTCTGTATATGGAGATACGTTTGATGAATGTTTGACTAATCTTGCTAAGATTTTAAAGAGGTGTGATGACACTAACCTGGTTTTAAATTGGGAGAAGTGCCATTTTATGGTCACTGAGGGCATAGTGTTAGGTCATCGCATTTCTCGTGCAGGCATTGAAGTTGATCCAGCCAAAGTTTCCATCATTTCCAATCTCCCTCTTCCTAACTCGATCAAATCAGTTAAGAGCTTCTTAGGGCATGCCGGTTTTTACCGGAGATTCATTAAGGATTTCTCTAAAATTGCCAAGCCACTCACTAATCTGCTTTGTAAAGAAAATCCCTTCTTAATAAATGAAGCGTGTGTCCAAGCCTTTGACACGCTCAAGAAGATGTTGGTTTCTGCACCGATAGTGCAACCACCCGATTGGTCAATACCTTTCGAGGTAATGTGCGATGCTAGTGGTCTCGCCGTAGGCGCAGTTCTTGGACAACATAAGGATGGGAGACACTGCGTAATTCATTACGCAAGTCATGCCCTGAATGAAGCCCAAATTAACTACACCACAACGGAGAAAGAGATGTATGCTGTAGTCTTCGCGTTTGATAAATTCAGACAGTATCTTATAGGTACGAAGACTATAGTATACACCGATCATTCTGCATTGAGATACTTGTTTAGCAAATAAGATGCCAAACCTCGATTAATCAGGTGGGTACTTCTGTTGCAAGAATTCGACATCATAATAAAAGATAGGCGAGGTCGAGATAATGGTGTTGCTGACCATTTATCTCGATTAGATAATGATAAAAAGGAAAAAGCCGTCAATGAAGAGTTTCCGGACGAACAGTTGTTCGCGTTGCATCTGCACAATCAAGCTTGTCCATGGTTTTCCGACATCGCTAACTTCTTGGCATGCGGAATAACCCCACAGTTTTCGAACTATCATCAGAAGAATAAGTTCAACCGAGATGTATTAAACTACTTCTGGGAAGAACCTTATCTCTTCAAACACTGCGCCGATTCAATAATCAGGCGATGTGTGACCGAGCATGAAGCCTATCAAATTGTCAGAAAATACCATGAATCAGAATATGGAGGTCACAATGGTCCCGCTCGAACGGCCCACAAGGTCCTCGAATGTGGATTTTATTGGCCTCACATCTATGAGGATTGCAGGACATTTGTGAAAGGTTGCGACAAATGCCAAAGATTAGGAAACATCTCCAAGAGGGATGAGATACCTCAAAAGGGAATTCTCACACTTGAGATTTTCGATGTATGGGGCATTGACTTCATGGGACCGTTCCCACCATCTGGTGGAAACTACTATATCTTGGTAGCTTTCGATTACGTGTCCAAGTGGGTCGAGGCTGTCGCATTACCGACCAATGATGGTAGCCAAGTCATCAAGTTCCTCAAGAACAACATTTTCAGTCGATTTGGCATACCTAGGGTGGTGATATCTGATGGAGGAACACACTTTATTAATAAAGCCTTTGAAACTTTAATGAGTAAAAATGGAATCCTCCATAAGATAGGCACGCTTTACCATCCCCAGACTAGTGGTCAAGTCGAAGTATCCAATCGCGAAATCAAACACATACTCGAAGCCACTGTCGGGATAACCCGTAAGGATTGGGCACGTAAGCTCAATGACGCTCTATGGGCATACCGTACTGCATATAAGACTCCCATTGGGATGTCTCCTTACAGACTTGTCTTCGGAAAAGCCTGTCATTTGCCGGTAGAGTTAGAGCATAAAGCTTACTGGGCCGTCAGAACGCTTAACTTTGATACGAAAGTTGCTCAGAGCAAACGCAAGTTGGACCTCAATGAAATTGAGGAAATACGAGCGCTAGCTTATGAAAGCTCTCGAATTTATAAGGAGCGGACCCAGAAGTTGCACGATCGCAGGATTAAGCCTAAGCACTTCTATGTTGGTCAAAATGTATTATTGTTCAATTCTAGGTTGAAGCTGTTCCCCGGAAAGCTTAAATCCAGATGGGAAGAACCACATGAAGTGTTAGAAGTGTTTGAAAATGGAGCCGTCAGGATCCGAACTGACAAGGGCAACATAGTGGTGAATGGACATCGGTTAAAGGAGTACCTCGGACAGTTCGATCCGGAGAAAGAAAGCCAAGCAGTGGCAGACCCGGCTTACACCCAATAAGAAACAACATTGAAAACAAAAAAATTTCAGTTTATATATATATAATCTTATAGTATACTATTCTCATAACAGGAGAGTACCCAAAAATCAATTAAACATTTAGAGTACTAAGACTCTAAATGTGAGGATGTTGATATTTGGAGAAAATCTAATGCATTGTATTTATCTGTCTTGCAGAAAGTTCGGCAGAGGAACAATAAAGTAACACGGAAAACCAGGTTCTTGGTTGGATTAATTCCATGAATTTAAGAAAATATTTCCGGAAATTGAAGCAATTTAAATCCGGAATAATTTTTGCAAACAAATGGAATTAACCCAACCTAATTTGTGCAAGTGGATCCTTCTTTAATTTCAGCCCAGTACGTTTTTGAATTTATTTGGACTGAATTTATTCAGGCCCAAATCAAATAAAATGAACTCAAGCCCAACATCACATTCGGGCCCAGTTCACGAAAAATTTGAAAATTCAAAATTCGTGTCGCGGAACCAACCACTGTGTCGCAAAACAATGCTCCGCGACCAGGCCTGGTCCCGCGCCACAGTCGCACTTATTACCCTTTCGATGTCGCGGAACATCTGTCGCGGTCCATGGGTCCGCGACCGGCCCTCCATTCCGCGACACCATTCCCCGTTGACTTTTCCCTGCCAGAACTCGGTCGCGAAACTCCTGTCGCAGACCATGGCTCCGCGACCGGACTCAGATTCCGCGACTCGTGTAATGGCACTATGCCCTGGTCGAGGAATCCTGTTCCGCGACACGGTCTGGTTTCCGCGACCAGTGTTTTTAGTATTTATACCCCCCCCCCCTCCTCACCTCCTTTCCCTGCACTCACGTCAGTTTCATCTAACCTCCATCTTCTCATCTTCTCATGTTCCCTCTTCTCTCTACCGAACGAACACCACCGTGTTCTTCGCACTCAATAACTCCTTTTTCAAGGGGAAACTATGGACCGATTCTACAGGATCCTTCCAAATCTGGGACCTCTACCCAGACCTGAACCATGGAGGGCAGGGTAGAAACCTACTTTTCCTCCTGTTCAGGGCTCCTCCCATCTTCCTTGTTCTTTTACCTTTATTTTGGTTTTGAGAAGAACATAATGTGGTTTGTGTGCACTTGTGTTTTTCTGTTTTTAAAGGTTTTGAGTGCTCTCGGTTTTGAGCATTGTTTTGAGATCTTTTTGGATCTTTAAAGAACCTGTTTTAAACTGTCAAGAGTTAAAATTTTTGAAAGTCTTAAACTTGAAAGAACAAACTGATGAATGTTGGGGTGTTGTTTTTGAGCACCATGATGTTGTTGGTTTTCCTATTCTTGAGTTTAGGGTTCTGTGTTTGATTTTCTTTCTTGTTTAATTTTTGCTTTTGATTTTGAAATAAATGTTTCTGGAGTGTTATCTTGGAATATTAAAAGGGAAAGATCTTTTTGGCATATTTGTTCCCACATGTTACAATCTTGTGGGAATAAATGTTTGTTTGTTTATGGAAACATAGTACAAACACCCAATGGGAGACTTCCACTTTTTAATAAAAGTGACCTTTTGGAAAAAGACATAAAGAGTGAATAGTTTTAATATTTGACTTGTGTTCTTTTTGTTCCCAATGGAACTGTAGTGTGAGTAAATAGCAGTATTTTCGTCACCCAACTGCTATCCTTTTCAAAATTCAAAATGGGACCACTCACATCCCACTTTCCTTAAATAAAACAAGTCAACCCTTCAAAATTAAAAAGAGTGTTTGCAAATTTTTGGATGTTTTAACTGTCCAAGACAGTCCAGGCAGTCCAGAAATAGCAAATCCATTGTGCCACGCCTCCACTGCACATTCCTAAATTCGAGCATTCCACCTTTTCCATCCATCTCATCCCATTTTCAACAAGTGTCCCGCACTTGTTTAATAATATTGAAAAATCAAACTTTTTGGGCCCGATGGCCCATTAAAAATATATAGGGGCCCAATGACCCCTATCTTTTCATAAAAATCTATTTTACCCATGCTTTAAATTAAAATTCAAGTCAGAAACTTAATAATCGCACATTTAGAGCAAAACTCTAAATGTGAGGATGTTGGTTTCTAAACTTGAATAATTTCTGAGAAATTATAAAAATTGGATTCATCGCTTCTTATCCTTTCAGGGGAAATCTTCCAATCCCAGACCCAGTGCCCGGAGGAACCCATCTGCTGGACCTTCCAGAAGAGCTCCTAGGTGAGATCCTCTCCAGAATAGGAGAGGATGAGATCAGGGAAGTGTTCACCGCTCAAGAAACATGCCGGAAGCTTAGAAACGCAGGAAACCTCGCCATCGTTTACAAGCGATGCGAGTTGGATACGGCTAGGGTGAGGCAGTGGCAGGGGAGGATACGGAGGTAGAAAGAGAGATTCCTGAACACGTGCACTGAGGCTGGAAACTTCAACCTCCGAATTGTTCCAGCACTCCTGACATTCACAGAAGGGGATGAAGAGCAAGCATGCGAACTGTTGCGGCCCGGTATCGAGGACAATCACAAAGCATCTATCTTCACCCGTGGATTGATGCTTACGAGCAAAATGGATAAAGGCCAGGTCAATCAGGGGATCGCAATGATAGAGAGAATGGTGACCGATCGAGAGGTCTTCAACTACACATCTACCAACACCCTCTCGTGGATGGCAGACAATCATTCCCCCTACTTGTTTGCAGGGCAACCACCCCGAGTCTTCTGCAGAAGGATGCATGAACCCCTGAGAGACCACAACGGCTGGTGCCTGCACTGTGATCTGACCAGCTACGTCCACTGGCTCAGATACATGTTCTGAGAAAAGGAGGAAGGAGGAATGAATCCTATAATGCTCTAGTCCTTTTTAGGCCCTACTGTAGGTATCATATAAGGGATTTCCTCTTTTTGCATGCAGGTTTACGCTAACTGCATAGGAATCCTTGAAATTATTGTACTTTATCGCTTTCCACAAATTGAACTCAAGATTGAGATCTGCAACAATCTTTATTTGCTTCCTTTGAAAAGATGTCTGACAGTCCAAGATGAATAAGTGACTGTCAGGCCAAAAATATGCTGTTGACATGCTCCGTATGTCAGCAGTGCCTCTTTACTGCTTTAAATTAAATAACCAGCAAAAATGTGCATAGACCTGCTCTAAATTCACATGTTGAATTTAGGCTTATGATTAAATTTTCAAACTTTTAAATTGGGATAATATAATTGAGAACATGCATGAAATGAATTCCTAAGGTTTTGAGCTATAAAAATTTAATAATTCGATCAGCTTATTGGGTAATAAATCTGCATGTTAGAGATTTCGACTGAATAAATTGTTAGAATTAAGCTCTGATTAAATTTGATAATATTGTATGACATGAATCAACCCAACCTTGTGAGATTGAGCCATGAGTCACTTTTACTCATTTTTGTTCTTTGATGTGTGGATCATTTTGATTAAAGGAAACTAGAACTTGCAATTGGACCATTCAAGACCATGTCATATTCCAAAATCGAGCATATGATCGAGG